>ML777772.1:205513-255671 GCA_009831015.1 Picea engelmannii
GCATATATGCCAATGGGTAAAATTGTCTTTTAATTGCAACAATAAAATCATTCCAAGAGGTTAAAATTTTACCATGTTTCTTCATGTCCTCTTGAGTCTTGGCTTCCCACCAAATGAGTGCTGCACTATCCAATCTTAAAGAAACAAGTTGAATCTTAGTTTCATCATCTTGAATTTTTTGTATCCTACAATACACCTCAATCTGACGAATCCAATGATCTAATTTCTCAGCATTTACCTCTCCAATGTACATTGGCAATTCGAATTTAATATCAAGCTTTAACAAAGGACTTTGTGAAGGATTTTACCATGTCCTTTTGGAGAATTCAGAAGAGGTCTTGAACTGGTAGAAGAAGAAGAAGAAGATGGAGGTGAGGGTGGTGGAGAAGCACCATTCCCTCCATTTCCATTTGGAGTTTTATCACCACTGTCTCCCTTGTGCTTTGAAGGGTTGGAGCCTTCACCTTGAAAACTTGTATTCCTTTCTTCCATCAAGAGTTTCATCATTTCTCTCATTTCCATGAAAGATTTTCTGAGATCTTCATCTTCTGTAGGAATATGTTCATGACTCTCTTCATGAGCCATACTTGGTGAATGCCTCCTTGAAACTTGCGGTGATGATATAACCTTTCTTCTTGAAGGGTGAGAACTTGGCTCTACAAGTTGACCTTCTCCTCTTGTGAGTTTCAACCTTGTGAGCATCAGAAAACAAAACACTTGCAAATAATCAAGTCTTCAAAAACCTATGCTCTGATACCAACTTGATCTAAAAATGAAGAAGACTTGTATTCTTGAAAATATTTGCAAGATTTAATTCATGTGTTAAAATGAAAATGGATCAATTTTGTAGCAAATTTTTTATAGAAATTACTCATTCAAGATGCATATAAACAAAAACAATAACCAATGAACAAAAAACACATAACACAACAAATGATAAAGGAGTTCACCCCTCTCTTGGGCTACATCTCCTGGTCCAGCTTCCAATGGATCTTTTGTATTATTTTCTCAAAGTGCTCAAATATGTACTTTACAATGCTCAAAATGCCAAATAGATGGCTCCAATGACTTTAGAACATCCAGAAACCCCTAGTTGGGCTTTTTTGGCACCTCGTTTGGCCAAAAATTGAAGAAGATAGGCTTCCTAGAAGTTCCCCTTCAAACTTGTTGTCTCTGGATCGCCAAAATGCACCCTTGCTTCCTCAACCTAGCCCCCACGTGCATAAATGTGGAAAAACCTAGCACCGGGCTCAATCGCACAACTGGTACAAACTGTAGGATGGTTATGTGCTAGCGCTTAACCGCCAAGGCTGAGGGCACATGCACCACCATATGATCTCGTGCGCATATAAAAGGGGCCAAGTCTAAATCAAATGACAATGGTTGGGCAGCTGCCGGTGGTTCTATGAACAAACACATGTGACCAGGGCTCATACGAAAAGGGCTATGGTTAAACATGTCACGCCGGTGGTTATATTACAATGTATATGACCGGGGGTCGGGGCTAAGCCCCGGCCCAGACTGCGCCCCATACAACAACCATTGCAATTAAAATATGATGTTTTACATATATATAATAAGAACTACATGTGGGCGCGCCGGTTGGGTGGCCCTTCCCAAGGATTTACCCCTGTCCAGAGGTCGCGGGGTCGAATTCAGCCAACAACATAAATTTTAAACCAATATCCAGGTGACACATGGTAGCCATTGATTGGGCCATGTGTCACCATCCCATTCGCTGCAAACAAGCTATGTCATATGCCAATTGTGCACATGACTTCCTGCCATGTTTCGTATGGCCCTACCATGTGCCATATGATCTGCCATATCAGCATTTGTACGGACTGTACAATCAACACATTTTTTTGCCTATTTGTTGTTTTGAACAGAACGTGGTATCTCTCTCATTCGACGTCTGTTTGAACCCAAATGAGTTTCATTGGGTTTGTGATGACGAGGACTATGCTCCTATTCGATTTGAAGCGATTCCGAGCACTTTGAATTTTGAGAAAAATTTGATCCCTTGGATTATTGTTGCCTGAGTTATTTATATGTCTCATGTTCTTATTCAAAGGATGTCTATAAGCTTGTGTCATCCATTTCTTAGAGATCTTGAATTTTCATGTCGACCATACCCTTAGTTTGTCTCAGAGTCACATGAAGTTGTAGTCCTACCATACACCCTGGTCCTACTTTCATTATGGGTAGGTAACCTTGAACCCAACAGTCGACATCTCTTGATTGGTGACTGACTGGGGGGTTTCCCTTATGTTTGAAGTTTATAAATCTATTCACACATTGGGATTCCTACAATATCTTGGATTCCATTAGCCTTATTGGTGGTTTCCTTGCCTTTGTCAGGAATCTTCCTTATTGGCTACAATTCAGAGGGTCTTTTTCGTGCACTACTTGCATCTGGTGCATGTGAAATACACACAAGGTAGTTGTTTTGTGAACATCCTCTTTTTACAAGTTCCTCCAAATCATTAAGCTATTGTTTTTTACCTCATGTTGAATGATGAGAGATGCCTTAATGCTCTCCTTTCATTGGGTCTCCTTCCATTGAATTCAACTCATCTATTCTGGAAATGAGGAATAGAGTCCTATGAGTGCCTATAGGCTTAATGCAGTCATCAATGGAAGTTTCTCCCACCATCGATAGTTGGGAATACACCAATTTATCCTAATTGATGGATTCTTCAAGTGTTCAACCTCAACACCTTTATTCACACTTGTAAGAATGTACTCAGTGCCTTCATACCTACTTTCATTATCGGTAGGTTGTCTCGCATCTGTTAATGGTATACCTTAATGACCAATAATAAAACAAAGTCTCATTGTGTTCGACATCAAATCCTCTATTCACATAATGTAGAATTGCACATTTGGAAAATAGTGTAGAAGACATCAATTTATAGTAGAAAATTTTACGAGTTGTTGGTATCGTCCATTGGACCAATACCTATATGACTTCAGTGATCATGGGAGATCATATTGTACTCCATTGTATACAGATATCTTCATATTGATTTTGAGATTGGTTTTCCACTGGGCCTTGTTCATGACTATGACATCCTATGGCATGTGTCTACCTTGTATTGCCTATTCATGGCCATGAACAACTATTTGGTATATTTCCACATGGATATGAAGTGTAATTCAAATTGGTAGCCATGTGTACAAAGTCATTATGAATTGTAATATTCTCATGAACAACTAGTACTTCCATCTGAGTCTCCATTACTCCACTTCTGGGAATTATAATGTATTTCATCCATTGTAGACACTCCTCTAACCTCACACATTAGGCGACATCTATTATAGAAATTTTTTCCTTACCCCATGAAACTTGCTTGTATGGCCTTTCCATTTACCTATGCAGACTTGAAGTCCCTTTTTTTATCTTCTAGAGCCAAAAAATCATATTTTCCCACACATACGCACCCTACCAGTTAGACAACATGCATATACATAGGTTGTACCACTACAGCCCATGTACATCGAGTTTGGTGCTCACAATTAAAAATTATGTCATGTTTCCATGTCACATCATGAGATCCATGATCCTTGACCATCCATATGCTAGAAACCCTCCAAGTCGGTCCTTTAGTTCCATTTGAAGGCTATAAATTGAGCTATATCCAAGCCATGGAGGGGGAGAGAATTCAACTTTTGAGAGAAAAAGATACTTTGGAGAAATTTCACTTCACATTGAGTCTGCATCCCTTTATCCTTGAAAGTCTGAACAGATTGTTCAACCCCCAAGATCTTCCTTCTTTGATGGAGAACCTCATTGTCTCTTTTATATGAGCTTTCCTTTGGTGGAGGATTGAAGTGGTGGAGGACCAGATGGAAGGGAGTTAGTTTCTCAGTTCTGATATGTGTCGGTACAGAAGTTTTTCACATATGTACTTTTGTTGATTAATTTTATAGAAATACTTTGTTCTCATCCAATTGATATCTTGAAAATTTTTGAATTGTTATTCCATGGTCGTATTTGTCATGTATGCTAATGGATTATGATATTTCAAATGCTAAAATTATATATTATCACCATATGCTTGTGTATATTGATTTTTGAGGAAAAGTTGTAGGTATAAAGTTTTGAGTTGCATGGTGAACAATGGTCTTCATCGAACATCTGGACGAGGGAGGCTCTTGAACTTGTCCTGTTAGCATTTTCATTTATATATCATACTTGGGATTAGATTTGATTTATGCATGCCATTCTTTCTGTTGTGGTTTACCCCAAGCCATAGAGATATTTTCCTCATAACACAACCCCTCTTCTTGGTGATGTTGGTTGATTCTGACCCTACGCACTACTTCCACTACTCTAATTACTACTACTCTATCCTAGCTTGCTAGATATAAGTTATTTTAATAAGTCTTCAACTATTATCTCTGATTGTGGTGGCACACATGGGGTTTTGGATTCATCACAAAACCCAGTATCAGTAGGAATTAACAGTTCTTTTATCACTAGACTGGATTAGAACTCTTCTTCTCCTCCTATATGTGGTATTTCCATGATTTGGACTATTTTTCAAGGTTTTATTCCCTCTGGCTCACTACATGACTCTCCTTTATCAATCCCATTCTTTTACCTCTTGTACCTCATGTTGAGAACTCAACACACACTAAAATATTTATGAAATTTTATCACTTTTGGGTACCACTTGTTTCCTTTTGTTTTACTATTTGAATTAAGTTCACTATGGAGGGATGGTTTATTTTGTTTTCATGTTTCTTATAGATCAAATCAGATTTTTTTGAACTTATTAAATAAAATCTTGAGTCTGAAAGAACTTTGCATTCTAACTAAGAATCTGCAACTAACATTGTGACTAACGTGATTTTGTTCGACGTCGAAAAAATCCAGGCAGGTAAAATAGCCACACAGTAACACTAATTGTCGATCGTCGATGCACCACCAACATACGTAAAAGGCAGAGTAAGTTTGCGTAGTTATTCTCCACAAAGCTTCAGGATATAGCCTATCCCCATGGGCGTCGGTGAAATACGAAGAGGGCTAGACATTGACAAGAACCATGAAAAACCCTTGATAGCCGATGACAAGTGCACTTGTCCAAGTTCAACGAAATTTCGAAGAGTTATATCACTAAAAATTCTCACATTGACACATCGTTGATCGCCAATCCTTGATACTTTTCGGCATTGGAAGAGTAGGATATTTTGTTAGAACGATTAGCTAAGGAAAAGTCCCCAATTCTGAATAACACGATTAATTGAAGATGTCAGTATCGATTTCCACATGTCTTTGTCACATAAGGGTTTCATACAGTCTAGTTTCATCCCGAGTCATCTTAAGGTTTCTTGTGTCCTAGTCACACCTTCGAGTCATCTTTTCCACGTCAAATATGTACAACAAGATGGATTGACATCATAGCTCTTTCTAGAAGATATCAATGAATGATGTTTAAAGAGAAGTCCTAGCACCCAATCCGCTAGCTAGATTAGCGAAATGACGGGATATTTTCAGTGTGGGATACGATTGGATTCTATCATTTAATAGGCCAGTAAATGTTTTTCCCCACATACATTGTTACCCCGTGTGCCGATTGAAAAACATGAATTTTAAATCACCGATAGGCCATGTTATAGCCTGTGCCCGCGCCATTGACCTACGATGGAATTTAATTTTAAATGCAATGAAGATCTGGCAGAGAACCACACTCATATCTGGAATTGAATAGATAATGTGACAAGGTAAGTTCATCTATGTTTAAATCATGAAAATGGCTTCAAACATTTCTATTATGCGCACAATTTTCCATTCCCAGAGCATCTGAAGGATATTATGTTAAGTCTCAGACCATAAAAACCAGGTTAAACAAGCAACAGAGGGAAAATTCCTCCAAGAAAGACAATGACCAGACGCTGACTAAGGGAACCTAAGATGAAGGAGGTGGAAATTGGTGAGGGTTCTTCTCCTAGTACTATGAGGCATTTGGAATACACTCCCAGGATAGAGTCGATCATTAAAACCTAGACAAAGAAAGATTTTATTCAACCCCCAGTCTTCAGCAATACATAAGCAACCACTGGATCCAAAATAATGCTCCCATAGTGGGGGAATCTATTCAATAGAATCAACCAGGAGGATTACCAGAATTTATCACACATATTGACCTGAATGTAAGGGCATTGTTGGGTCCTTTATTTTTGGGAAAGAATTTCACAAGTTTTGAATAAGCATGAGTTGTGAAAACTTCATCAGAGGATGGAACAAAGAGTAACAAAAAGTAGTTGCGAAAGCCAGTGCAACACCAACTAAGAAACAAACAGTTGCAATAGAACAAAAAAACATGCAATCCGAGAAGAAAGACATAACCCAACTATATATAGAACTAAATATAATTGTAAAAGGGTTGGTATTGTTATGTTTTGTTTGCCCGTTCAGTTTTAGGTTGATTAGAGATGGGTTGAGTCATGTCTATCAGAGTCGCCTAGGGTTTTGGGATTAGTTTCTGCTAGTTATTGTAATTACAAAAATTAGAATCGGTAATGAATGAGACCTACTAGTTGGAGAGTTAGAACTCGATGGTTGAAACCTAGAGCCAAGAGTCTGTACTGGGCATTTTGATGTAATTATGAGTCTGTAATGCAAGAAAATCTATGAGATAATATGATGGATGACTAAATATTAAAATATGATGTGTCTTTATGTGTTTTCTTATGCATTACTATGTTTCTATATAGCTTATGAGTTCTATTTGATGGTTCCATGTCTAATTGTTTCTCGCAACGTAAGTAGGTTTGGTTCTTGCGTTTACGTGTTCCATATCTGATAATGTCGTTTGTGCAAGAACAAGAGTGAGTTTTGAATGCTCTATGGATCTTCTTTAGTCTTCTTCCTACCATTCCCTAACTATTTGTCTTAGCAATGATTTGGGTGAGACTTATTCTCTTTGGAGGAGATAAAAATTCCAGTGCTCTAGACTACATGATTCCTTTTGTTGGTAACCTGAGAAGGACCCTGGTCTGATCAAATCTGCGCCAACAAAATAGTTTCATTGCCGGGACCCGTATTAAAAGGGAACCTGTAGGAAGAATGCTACCGCCAATCCATAGATCTAGCATTGATCAATTGTGGGAAAGAAATTGTAATGCCTTCATATGGAAAGAAGTGGAACTAAGAAGAAAATAAGTGGGAACTAATCGAGAAGCGATCTTTTACTCATAAAGATCAAGTGACCAGTACGAGATTTTCTAGGTTAAATTCCCAGAAGAATTTTTTCACTGGATCAAGAGGCTCCAAGATGCTCCAGAGTTCTAGGAACGGGTCAAGAAGATTTGCATGTGGGATACTGAAAAGTTAGCAACAATCTAGAGACTAGATTTCCCAATCACGCGGGCCTTAGATTTCTGGGTTACTACCAAGATAGAAGGATAGATAATTGAATTTGCAGCTGAGAACCACCAGTGTTTCTCGCGGGCAGAGGAAATTTTCAAGAAAGGAACAAGGGGAATACCTTTAAGAGAGATCCCCCTGTGGATGAAAGATTTCTTGGTGGAGGAAGGGATGTTGATTATGTCCTGGACCGAAATGGCAGCGTAAACACCCTCGCTTGGGGTGGGGCGAGACGGCGTGAAATTCATGGCATGGGAGAGGGGAAGGGTTCTTTGACAAATGGGGGGGAAATAACAAGAAATGGATTCAAGAGATGAGCGATCCTTGAAGAGAGACACCATAGTTGAGAAGTGGTGGCACGGCAAGATCAAGAAAACCACAAGACAGTCTGAAAAGTTGAGGAGAGAAGGAGGATCGAGAGAAATAGAGGAAAGACATATGGAGGAACTATAGAGGATGAGAATATAGGAATGACTGGCCAGTCAAAGATAAAATGAGAGAGAATAAAGGAGAGAAAGAAGTCCCCAAAAGGTGGGACGAGGAGGAGGAAGCACGGATGTAAGAGAGGAGGAAGTCGACATGAATCTTGGAGGAGAAAGAGAAGATTCATCCCCGATAATAGGAGAGATTAGGAATCTGGCCAAAGAGATCATCCCAGTGGAAGCTAACGAGACCCACCAGATCAAACAAATTCGCCCCAAAGCCAGTGGCACCAGGCCCGGATCACCCTTACCCCAAGTTCCTTCTATACAAGCAGTAAGTTTGATACTACCCTCTCATACAAGTTTTGTTCCAGTACAATTAGTTAACCAGTCACAACCAGGAAGTGCGAGTACATGGAGGATATTGGGATCCCCTGGTAGATCACAAGAAAGACTGTTAGGGTTCATACTGATAAGAACAACAGGATCAACAATGGCCAACCATGTGGGAGGGTTGATTGCCCGATACCCAGAATTTTGGGGTAAGGGAGATGAAGACATTGAATAGCACTGGTTCTTGTGTGAAGCCATATAGAGATCTAGAGTGACACCAGACGTGAACAAGTTGGTCAAGTTCTAGACTACCTTGAGAGGTTGCGCTCTCAAGTGGTACATGAAGATCATTGAATCAAGAGTACCAGGGACACAAGGTCAAGTTTTCACACTCGGCCAGGTACAAACGAGGTTTATAGCAGAGTTCAAACTGCCTCATTCAGAACAACAAGCTCTGTTTGAGTTCCAGGAGATCCAATAGAGAGAAGGCAGATCAGTCTGGGAATACAACCAGAAGTAGAAAGATTCCATAGGGAGGTTGGCACATCCAATCCATGAAGAAAATCAAAGGGACTAGTACATTCAGGGGCTGCTACCTCTGACTCAGATTCCGCTAATGCAAAAGCAGATAGCCATGCTAACAGATGCCTTGGAACAATCGATGAAGATTGAAGCCATGGTGGGATACCCTGGGAGCTTGAGAGTGACCTGACCCCCAGTAGATGTGAATCTAGCGCAACTAAAAGGACAGATATCAACACTTACATAAAATATTCAAGAACTGATGATACCACAGGTTTGGTGCACTGGATGCTATATGGAAGGTCATTTGGCGAACGAATGTCCATGAGTGAGAGGGCTAGGACCTCCTTAGAATATTATGGCACCCCCACCAGGACCCACGGGAGGAGTTGTGCAAGTATCAACAAACCCACCATTCCATTTCCCCACCCCATATCACGCTTTCCCAGGAGTCCAAGCAACACCGACAGTGGAATACTGTGAGATTTTCTGAATCCATGGCCATGGACCAAGACAGTGCCCCATCATGCAGAAATATTTGATGGTACCAAACACAGTCCACTGTGAGTTCTGCGCATCTACCACGCATACTACCAATCAATGTAGGGTGTTGGATGCACTTGCGGATAGGCTATATTGAACAACATTCAGGGTAAATGAGAACCCTCAGGGACCAGGAGGAGGTTGTGGAGGTGGAATTGGAGGATATTTTAGAGGAGGAAGAACTGGAAGAAGAGGACTGAGCAGATGTTATAACTAGGATGAACAAGGTCACTTGGCTAGATATTGTCCTCATCCAAGGTGGCCATGGTTTTCTCACTACAGAACCAACGGACACACAACTGAAGACTGCCCAGAGCTAATTTCAAAACGGGAAGATAGGGTACCATAGAGGAACCAACCTTATTAGTTTGGAGATCAAAATGATTTCTAAGGGACAATTGCCAAATCTTAACATCATCACTCGAGGAGGCGCGGAGATAGGAGCTGATGTTGATACTCTACCTCAGATTCATAAAGCAACACCTAAGGGAGATAGGTACAACCCCCTAAAGAAAAAAATGTTCCTTAAATATTCCATAGAGGTATTCCAGAACATTCCTAGTTGTGAAATGAAAGAGAATCTGCCTCAGCCGATTGTATATCCTAAAGTAGCACAAGTACCTTCTTCACCCCCTGTACCCAGAAACCCTATAGGCATAAGACAACCTGAGAAGCTTCAAAACATAGTTGAACTCTGGTTTCAATTATTCTCTAACATTCTAGGGAATGATCAACTGATAGAAAAGTTGTGCAATGCATTGTACCTAGTCCTAGGGAATGAAGAAACCTCAGAAGCAAGGATTTGGGGCTAACCTTCCTGAGAAGAGTACTCAGAGAGTGCAACAAAGAAAAGTAAGAATTGGAAAAGGATTTCGACTAGTATCCCAATTAGATGACTTCGAAATTAAGGATGTCATGTTGGACCTAGGGTTAGATGTGAACATTATTCCCAAGAATACCTAGGAAGCCTTAGGAAAACCAAGACCGACATATTCCCCAATTCAGTTAAGAATGGAAAACCAATACTATATCTTTCCCATAGGAAGACTAGAGAACGTGGAAATTGATGTAGCAGGTGTAAAAACAGTGGTTGAATATGAAGTCATTGATATCATGGGAGACAAGGACCCCTACCCTCCATTACTTGGCATCGATTGGGCCTATGACAATTATACAGTAATTGACTTAAAGAAAGACACCATGACTTTTGAAGCTGAGGGAATCAAGGTAGTTCAACCTTTGGACCCATATGTAGGACCCAGGTACAGAGAACCAACAAACAATAATATGGAAGGAGAAGACCTAGACCAGTTGTACACTGTAACAACTGGGACAAGAAATGATTATATAAACCCGACTATGGATGGATCAGTAAACTGGCGAAGTATACAGTTAGTAGATGAATATTTAGAATTAGCTTTTGATAGTTGGCAAAAAGGTTCACACGAGATATTCTCAAGAATATGCGCAACTGTCAGAGTGACCAGATGGGTTGGGACTGAAGTCGGAGAACACCCAGTGTACAATGGCACCTCAGATCTAGAAAACGTTTTCCAGAATATGGAAGAAATTGTGGGAGAAGATCAAAGAATCTCAGTACTAGATATAGCTTTTCAAAACACCCCTACCAGATGGTGGGGCACACATAAAGCTGCACTCAAAACTTGGGATGAGCTGAAGAAAGATATCAAGTACAGATTCAGGAACAAGGAGCAGTTGGAATCAGAAACAGAGATTGATCTCCAAGTTGTGCAACTGTTCAACAGAGAATTGGACCCTAGAATACATATTCAACAGTGCGTGACACAGTGGAAAGATGCAAAGATACCCTCTCACTTCTGGGTTCAGGTATTTCACCATTTTCTAGGCTCGATCCCAGAAGCTTGGTTTATACACGAGGAAACCAGAAGACAGACCAATGATTGTCAAACACTGGCAGCTCAATTTTGCAAAGACTTATCCTTTACAAGTAAGTATCTCGAGCTTGAACTAGTCCTACAAAATATTAAAGAACTTATTTTTTCAGCCAATAATGATAAGAGATCAGACTTTGTAGTGTGTCCCAAGCATACCCAAGAACTTTGGACTAGAATCCACTTACCCTTGATCGAAAATCCTATAGAATGCTATCATATTAACAAAGCTTCAGAAAGCCTAGATGAATTAGAAGAACTAAGAAACCTAGCCATCAAGGAGATTGAGGGGAACAGAGAAATCCAAAACACCATACCTAGCCAGATCGATAGTTCCTACAATCACCCATTAAAATTGCAGAGACTCAACATACAGACTGAAGAGAAACCCAAAATAGTTGTGGTGGGCGATTACTGGGATGAGAAAACCAGTCAGGAAATACAGATTTTATTGCAGAATAAGAAGATTTGTTCCCAATGACTTTTTACAAATTGAAGGGAATCAAAGGAGTTTTGGGAGAAATGAAGATTGAGTTAAAACCAAGATCCAAGCCTGTCATACATCGACCATACCATCTTAACCCAAGAATAAAAGAGAATTTTAAGAATGATATTGATAAAATGTTAGAAGCAGGTCTCATTTTTCCGGTAGAAGAAGCAGAATGAGTCATCCCGATAGTCATTCAAAGAAATAAAGACACCGAGGTTATTAGAGTCTGTGTGGACTACAGAAGCCTAAACTCTTCTTGTGTGCATGATCCTTTCCCAACACCCTTTACCGATGAGGTCCTTGAACAAGTTGTGGGGAAGGAAGCATAATCATTTACAAACAGATTCTCAGGATACCATCAAGTTAGGATTGTGAAAGAGGACAGGAGAAAAACCACCTTCATTACCAAATGGGGATATTTTGCATACAATGTGATGCCATTTGGTTTAAAGAATGCATTTTTCTCCAGGATTGTGATAGCATCCTTTAGAGAGTTCATTCACAAGTTCATAGAAGTCTATATGGATGATTGGACAATATATAGCCTGCTTAAGGAACATGTAGCACTGCTAAGGCTAATGTTCGACAGATGCAAAGAGATGAAATCTCATTAAATCTTGGGAAGTGTATCTTCTGTGTGCCACATGGAAATATATTGGGCCACATAGTCTGTTGAGAAGGAGTATTGGTAGACCTAGCTAAAGTTTCAATCATTGTGAATATGCCACCACCTACGAGTATTAAATAGCTGTGCTCCACACTCGAACACATAGGTTACTATTGCAGGTTCATCCGAAGATATGCCAACATTAATGCACCTCTGGAAAACCTCCTAAAAAAGGATGAAACATTCTGATGGACTCCTGAGTGTGAAAAATCATTCGAAACACTTAAGGAGAAACTCATCATAGCACCAATTCCAATATTCCCAAACTGGGAGAAGGAATTTCACGTCCATGTGGATGCTTCAGGAATTTCCTTAGGAGGTATATTAACACAACCTAGAGATGGAGCTATGGATCACCTGATCTACTTTGCAAGTCTGAATTTTTCACAAGAAGAGTGCAACTACACAACGACAGAACGAGAAGGATTAGCAATGATTTATGCTTTACAAAAATTTAGACATTATCTATTAGGTTCTCATTTCAAATTCTTTATGGATCATTCAACAATAAAATACCTAGTTAATAAAGATGGTTGCCGTTATTTCATTAATTTTCCTTTGAATTCATCATTAAGCCAGGACGATGCAACATCATACCTGACCATCTATCTAGACTAGAGTCAGGAGAAAGTGGTGGAGTAGTGGATGACTAGCTCCCAAATGCAGATTTTTTTAGGATCGAGGCCATACCAGAATACCTGGAGGACATCACAATCTTTCTCAACATAGGGGCGTGCCCTGAAACATATTCCGCAACCCAGAAATGCCATATGGTCATCAGAGTAGAATATCATCAGTTGATCGTCGGGAAATTATATAAACTAGGACTAGACAATATCCTAAGACGATGTGTCCTAGATCATGAAAGGTAGGATATACTCTGGGAATGCCATAGTGGAATTGTAGGAGGCCATGTAGGAGGAAAGGCAATGACATAGAAAGTTCTACAAGCAGGACTTTGGTGGGAAACACTTTTCAAGGATGAAAAAGAATATGCTAGATCGTGTGATGTTTGTCAACAGGTGGGCAAGCCGTTACGCCAAGATGAATTACCACTACAACTAGTTAGAGCTCTATAGGCATTTGAGAAATGGGAAGTTGACTTCATTAGGCCAATCAACCCCATAGTCAAACATTCTAAAGCAAGGTACATAATTACCGCAACCGACTACCTTACTCATTGGGCCGAAGCAACAGTGGTACAGGACTGTTCAATGGATATGGCTACTAGGTTCATTTTTGAGAATATCATTACCCACTTCAGATGTCCCAGGAGCCTAACCAGTGATCAAGGAGCTCACTTCATTAGCAGCACCATAGCAACACTTACCACAAAATTTCTGATTCAACATCACAAGAGCAGTCCATACCACCCACAGGCCAATGGAGCAGTTGAAGCCTTCAACAAAATCCTGGAAAAAGGACTAACAAAAGTCTGTTGCGCAAACTGAGAGGACTAGGATGATAGATTTCCAATGGTAATATGGGCATACAGGACAACCACAAAGAAACTCCACATATACACATCGTTCCATTTGTTTTACATAAAATAAGTAGTGGTTCCCGTAGAGTTCATCACCCCAAGTATGTATATTGCACAACCCACATGTATAACAGACAAAGAATCAGTGACGCGGAGACTTGCGGAGCTACAAGAACTTGAAGAAACTAGATTTCTGGTAGACTTCCATCAGTTGGTTGAAAAGGAAAGATATAAATCTTGGCATGACTGCCACATTAAAACCAAGTTATTTACACAAGGGGACAAGGTGTTACTCTATGACAACCAATACTAGATGCACCCCAACAAGCTACGTATGCACTAGTTGGGACCCTTTATAGTTGCGGAGATCCAACCATCAGGAGCAGTCTAACTCATGCAATTGGATGGTGTGCTATGAATGGGATGGGTGAATGGTGCTCACCTAAAGCCCTACCTATCTCAAAACTAAGAAGAAGGGTAGTCACTCCAATCCGATGGAGCTTGTACAATAGTTAGATTTGAGTTTCATTTTCTTTCTAATTTTTTTTGTAAATTCCATTAATAATGTCCAGGTGCGTAGTGTTGTGCCATAAAAAATAGTTCATTTTTTTGTTTAAGTTTTGGTTGATACAGAGTTGACGACCCAGCAGTACAAAACCTAAATTATGAAAAATTCCATTAATGACAGTCATTAAAGATGACGAGGACAACCTTTGTGGTCGGAGGGGCCACGAATCCAAATCCAATATGAGTTAAACGCCATGCAAACCCTATCTAGTCACACCCTTTATTACCATTCTGGTACCCTGACTGTCACTTGTTAAGCCATAAAGCCACATTATTCCAATATTCCATCAAACTTCGCGCCAGGACACCCACCTGTCAAACAAAAAGGTCTCAATTCGGCCACGTCCCTATTCCACTCAAACAAGTAAATACCAAGATCACCCAATCAAATTTCTCTTGATCAAACCATCTCATTAGAAAACTCACACCCTGTTGCGTCTATACGGTCATGATCAAGAGTAGTTATTGCTAAAACGTACCCGTTAAGCCCGACATAAGACTCTCAGAACTTAGCTGAGAATGTATTGTTTCTAAAACGAGCATAGTCATTTCCACACTCAGCAGTGCGAACCAGTTGGGACCATTGCAAAATCCGAAGACGCAGCCGTTTGCTTACCTACCATAGAAGTGTGAATGTCGAGAGCCATAGTAAGCCAAAGCGCCATGAAAAAAGAAGCAGTACCAGATGAGTTCTACGACCCCTGGTTCAAGATTGTAGGTGACCTCAAAGGGAAGGTAGAGCACATTACGATGCTCGACCTTGACCTCATAGATTCATCTTTGTTCCCAGAGATGCATCCAGATGTCTTTTGGGAGTAAGCTTCGGATGGAACTGGAGATATGCACTTTATACTAAAAAAGGATTTCATCGACCTATTCAACTCCACCGTCATGAACCTGAGAGACTTACCAGTCTTTGGCACCAGAGGTGAAATTGCACGTTGCACAAAATTTTTGATAAGTAGAGTGCACGACAGAATCCTATGGTTGGATAAGTGATATTCCATGAAAAATATATCCAACAGATTACTGGAATATTATCCAAAGGAGAGGATGTGTCAAAGGGATTTCAGGGCCCCGACAAGCATGGGAAGAAGAAAGGCGAGCTTAGCATGTACGAGAAGTTTAACACCAAGCGAGGAAGAAACACAACATTCATTGAGCCAATACTGCCCGAAACAGTCTGGATTGGCAGCTATATCATAGACAACAAGGTTAAGAGGTCCTATTATAATGAAGAATGCACTTTAGATGTGCTATCAGTCATTGACTTCTGCAATCAGGGAGCAGTGCTCAATTGGTGTAGTTTCCTACTGGAGGAACTACTAGTAGCTTGTGAAGAGGCACTGGAGAAAGGAGGCACCTTTACCTATGGAAACCTACATTTGGAATTCACAATTCTCAAATGGAAGTCACCGGTGGGCGGAAAACCGACAATACCAGATAAAGGGCACATGACGAAGATGTTTGAGCCATGGTTGTTCAGACCAGAGTCAAAGAACACAACACTCAACAACGTAGGATTTTCCAAGCAGTATAATGCTATGATAGATGCAACGTAGAGGCCACGCATCCTGCAGAAGATCCTCAATAGAAACATGAGGAATATCACCTTTAGCATGAATCGACACAACACATGCGTTTGGCTGAGACATGCCACCCAGAAACATTTCCACACATGACTGATACCATTCTATTTGGATGAGGAAGATTTCGATAAGGAGGTCATGTCATGGCCAGTAGTTAAATGTGGCCCGTGTAAATCAGGAACGCATTACATTTTGTCGGTCGAGCTGCTCATGAAAAAAAACAAGGAAGCAAGAGAGGGACTGGGCTTAGGTCCCGAGCAGAAAAAGCTAGACACTCCAGTACAGACCGACTCTGAGGAGGAAAAAGAGACACAACAATTGGTGCGGAGGGAAATATTGGGCTGCCGTAAGCTGCCAGACGATGCCATGCTATCAAGTGTGAAGGTTAACCATATATTGGGCATTGTGATCGATACTGAACCATTGTTGAAGAAGCCTAGAACTAAGGTTTCATCAAACAAACCCTTGAACCCACAACCCCTTGCATCTGACACTCCCCACACCCACACCTTGACCAAAATCACCACTGTCATTGACATCTAGGATGACCCAGAGTCGGAAACAATTCCATCTACACTCATCATTGAGTAGCCTCCACCTCCACTCTAACTACCAAACCTCCTCACAGCCACCCCACATCATACCACAACCTCAGAGTCGATGCAGCTCCACCAGAAAACTAGAGAATCCACCAAGCCTAGCTCAAACATTCCCAACCCCAACCCCAAATCCTTGGAGAAAAATACGATGCTAGATGTCCCAAATCTGGGCACCCAGGAACAACAACCTAAGTCTTCATCATAGGAAGAAGCCGCCAAAAGTAGATAAGAGTTAGAATCTGACCATAACCAACAAATCACCTCACCACCCAAGGGTGAGGGGGCCCAAGAAATCATGGCACAGGATGCCGGAGTACCGGAAGATATGGCGATACTAGATGTGCACAACAAGTCGGAATCCACAATGGAGCTAGATATGACAACCATGCAAGCATAAATGGAGAAAGTCCTCCAGAACTACTAACAATGTTCATAATTGATGTAGCTTTGCATAACCATAAAAAAGGTTCTGACGCTTCTGCCCGAAGATCTAAGATTGAGGATTGCACCTACACCACCAATGGAGGAGGAGGTAAAAACCTGTTCAGACCACTCAACGGCCAGTGGACTCCCTTTACAGATGAAAACACCCACTAATGTAGCTCCTTTTGCTACCACCTGGTACAGTGGCCAGCATCACAATTATTTGGGCTAATCAGAGCCTCAACCGACCAACTAGAGAAACAACTCCAGGAAGCTGAGAGCTCAACTGAATTCGCTAGGAAAGAATAGTTATTTGCACAAGCATGTAGAACAGAGGAAAAACGTGATAGAATCCTAGCCATACACAAACTAGAAATAGTGCGGGGAAAACTTGCAGAATCCTAGCCAAAGATCTGGGAGGTTGCACCTGATCTACCTGAAGCCAGCGAGATAAGTGATCCATAACAACATATAGAGATTTAAAAAGAAGTATGGACACAACTTGCTCCCCACACTTAGAAAATACAAGAGAAGCTACAACAAGCCCAGTAAGAACTAGAACAACAGCCTCAACAGCTGCAGGAACAGATGCAGAAGATAATACTGCAAGGTAGCAATGCCCGAGCGACACTGCATAAGAAGACAATAGGTTGCACCCCAATCTTCAAGGAAGTCAACGATTGGATGGACATCATCGATCGACAGAATCAAGTCTTGGAGGAAGATCGCAAAAATATCCAGATGCTGAAGGAAGAATTTGCGACAACAATGGACCTTATAGAGCAACAATAGAAGTTCAACCAAATTCAACAGGCTGACAATGAGCTGAATACACTCTACGAAGCACAGTCCATAGCCAAGAAAGAGTTGCATGAATTTCGACCAGTCGTTCAAACAACCTACATGCAAATTCATCAAGGTGACGCAACAACAGATTCCAAGTGGAACTCGTTGGTTGCAGCCAAGCTAAAGGAGTACAAAAAAGATACAACACAACAGCTTCTTGCAGAGGCATCACTCCTCGCCTGGAAATGGTAGGACAAAGTTGAAATATTTCAAGAGGTAAAGCACCGAGCCTTAGAGTTGGTACTAGAATTGGGCCCTTCATTTGAGGAGGTAAAGGAAGAAAAGGCACAAACAAAAGAGCTCAAAGAAGAAGAAAAGTCGGACAAGGGAAAACAACATTTTCTCCTAGAGAATGTGAAAGAACCAAGTGCTTGACTCGAGGATGAGTCAAGGATTGTGGTCGGAGCTTGTTGGGCCCTTCATTTTTGGGTAAGAATTGCACAAGTTTTGATTAAGCATGAGTCATGCAAACTTCATCAGAGGCTGGAACAAAAGGTAACATAAAGTAGTTGCGGAAGCCAGCGCAACACCAACTAAGCAACAAACAATTGCAACAAAACAAGAAAACGTGCAAGACGATAAGAAAGACATAACCCAGCTATATATAGAACTGAATATAATTGTAAAAGGGTTGTTATTGTTATGTTTTGTTCACCCGTTCAGTTTTAGGTTGATTAGAGACGGGTTGAGTCATGTCTATCAGGGTCTCCCATGGTTTTGTGATTAGTTTCTCCTAGTTATTGTAAGTGCAAAAAGTAGAATCTGTAATGAATGAGACCTACTAGTTGGGGAGTTAGAACTCGGTGGCTGAAACCTAGAGCCAAGAGTCTGTACCGAGCATTTTGATGTAATTATGAGTCTGTAATGCAATAAATATCTCTGAGATAATACGATGGAGGACAAAATTTTCAAATATGATGTGTCTTTATGTATTTTATTATGCATTACTATGTTTCTATATTTCTTATGAGTTCTATTTGATGGTTCCATGTCTAATTGATTCTCGCAATGTAAGTAGGATTGGTTCTTCCATTTAACTGTTCCAGATCTGATAATGTCATTTGCGTAAGAACAGGAGTAAGTTTTGAATGCTCTATGGATATTCTTTAGTCTTCTTTCTACCTTACCCTAACTATCTGTCTCAACAACGCTTCGGTTGATACTTATTCTCTTCGGAGGAGATGAAAATGTCAGCGCTCTAGACTACATGGTGCCTTTTGTTGGTAACCTGAGAAGGACCCTGGTCTGATCAAATCTGTGCCAATAGGTGCTAGATTACCAAGTTTTCTCGAACATTCGATGATCATGCTTGCACATGGTAGCCTGTCGAACTCCTATTTTCCCATGCATCGAGACCCTGAGTTGGTTGATTTATCACACAGAGGTGAAAAAATTCCTTATCAATGATGAGAATGGAGGGTGTTTCATAGTTATTATCCTAATAGAAGTTCAAAAGTATTACAAGATCAGGGACCCAGAGGAGTGGTTGAACACAAACTTCGTGGTGAAGTTCTATGAATTCCATGACACCAGTCGGTTGATGGCCTCATGGTGGAAGGAGGAAAATGATTGCTCCAAGTTCTCAGAAGCATGGATGCCCCTAGCGTACACTATGGCTATCTTGGGGAGTAGTTTCAACTAGGGAGAAATCATCTCCAAGAAATTGAGCACCAACGCAGTACATGCTCAAACACCGAAAGAAGGAGAAGCTCATGTGTTTCACATGGCCTCGTACCAACTTGATGTTATCTGTGTGAGAAATGTATTCGCCGATATGAATTTAAGATGACACATTGTGGAAATTCCTTTTCATGTCTACTTCAACATATTATGGGAGAACAGGTACAAAAAATCCTATGCCCCTATTTGCGATGAATTCATTGCCCGAGTCTATTTTATTTTATTTTAAAAGGAATGCCCGAGGTTTTCTGCAACAACTAAGAAAATGATATCGAAGGTAGGCCACTGGTATCTAGATGAACACACAAATTGTATCAGTGTGTTTGGGGCCACCATAGCATCGCATTTAATCCCTTCTCACATCCTAGACTGGCTCATTGTGGGATAAATCTATTATCATTCTATCCTGCAGGGCTATAACACCACACTAGTTAAGGATAAGAAATGTGTGTTCATACCCTACGACTTCCATGTGGGGTTTTATCTAGTGAAGGAAACTGCTCAAGCCAAACAAGAAGGGTTGAGTCGGTTTGAATTCAGGTTCCTGACAAGCTAGTTTGGCAAGAACAACCCTAAAGTCCTAGCTCCCCAATACACTTCACAAGTATCATCTTGTTGGCCATACACACATGACAAGTTTGAGGATGAGATTTTTACAAAATGCGCTCAAGACTGGGAGGAGGTAGTACAAAGGAAATCCAACCTGAACATGACTAGGTTCAAGTCTATGAGCATAGATGAGCAGGTGGAGACAATAGAGAAGTTGGCTCAAGAGGCTCTAAGAGTTAGAGAAGAAATCAGTGAAGCAGAGACCACAGAGGCACAAAGGAGAGGATTTCTTTTACTAGAAGGAGCGCAAAGAGTCAT
The DNA here is from genome assembly GCA_009831015.1 of Picea engelmannii. Lineage (NCBI taxonomy): Eukaryota > Viridiplantae > Streptophyta > Pinopsida > Pinales > Pinaceae > Picea > Picea engelmannii. The sequence continues at coordinate 225,833 of ML777772.1, forward strand.
TGACTAGTTAGAGAATGATCCTAAACTTATAGAAATGACGAGGATCCCCTCGAAAAACCCAATCAAAATAATAGGAGAGCCAAGTGGAATAGAGTCAAAACCACTGGAAGAAATCACTGGTTTGGAAAACCCTAGAGCTCCATCACCACAGATTAGATCACTAAGGACCATTCCAACCCAGCCTAAGGTTTCAACAATGCCAGGTGAAATAGGTGTGCCAAACCCCTTGTTTGATCTAATAAACATCTATGATGACAAATATAGTTCAGAGGTATCCCTGGTAACTTCGATACCGATTACAGAGGGGAAGGAACCTGAGAAAGAATTTTCCTCAAGTCTCGATGCTCCAGTTAAAAACCTTCTGCAGAGCGACCATGAGGTCAAAAGTGTCTTAGAAACTAAGTTTCTCAACTTATCGAAGACCCCAAAAGACAACTCGAGGGATGATCTAGGATCGGGTGGTCAAAAAGAGGAAGTTCAGTAGCAAGAAATGGACATCTCGACAACCGATTACAAAGTAAGTACTGAACCTATCCCTAGTTCTTCAATTTTGTCTGATACCTCACTAGCCGATGAAAAACAAACAGAGGTTGAGCCATCAAATCATATGAAACAAGTCCAGGAACCAACCCTAGAATAGATACACACAATGGGGAGCCTGGGAAACACTCTAAACTGGGGAGAACAACAAATCCCTGATCCTGTTGATGAGGTCATTGACATAGAGGCGATCACCTATGACAGGAAGAGGAAATCTATCCTGAAGAGGACCACCAAGAAGAGAAGGATCACGCTAGATAGTTTGATTCTCATCACCATAGAGGAGAAGCTTCTCAACACAGAAAATGACAATACATTGAAGCTTATCATCACAGGGATGGCTATCACGGATGCCACGTTGGATTGAGCAAGGAGAGATGACAAGAAACTGGTCGCTACTCTAAAGGAGTTGGAGAATCTATTCCATTTGGAAAAATACTATCAAGACTCCACGCAGACCGCAATTTTTTTGAGAAGTGGGTTCCAGGATGCTTATGCAAAGTTCACAAATGAATGATACCTTTTCACTGCAGGTACAACCGATTTACATGAAGATACCCTTATGGCACTAGAAACCTGCAAATACATGGAAACGTGGTATGAAAAAACATACCAGGTGGTAGAAAGGATTGATTACATCAGCGTAGTACAAAAGGGCCGAGACACCGAAGAACACAATATTTGGGTTCTAAGGGATAACATCATCTCTTAGATGAGGAAAGAATCCGAATAATGGGTAAATATGGCCCAAGAACCTCAATAGGAGATACAAAAGAAGTGGGCCAAGTGTGAAAAATTCTGGGAAATGATTAATCAGGAGATGAAAGGCATCGACCTCCCAGAATTTGGCTCACCCGAAGACTTTGTCAACCTGCACAACATAGTCAAGAGACATGTAGAACAAAATGCAACATGGAAAATGAAGATCGCATAGGTGGAAAGCATGGCTCCAGGTCAAATAAAACAATTTATGGAACATCCGATGAAGTCTCGAGCAGTTCTTCAATGATTGAGTGCCAAAATAGTCAAATACAGAGAATGGGCAGTAGAAGTGAAAGAAATTATTTCAGCCCCAACAGACCAACACAGATTCTCGTATGCCAACACATGCAAGTATATTTTCTTCAAGTGGTTGGAATATGAGAGGAGTCATCCACTCCAGTAGAACCATGAGACAATTCTCAGAGAACAAAGAGATCAAACGCCACATGGTGAATTTTGTTTTACTTAACTTAAACTTGTAGCATCTAATTTTAGTTAGTTATTATTTATAAATAAAGGGTTTATCTTTTAGCAAAGGTCGATGGTTTTTGGAAAGACCCTCATTTTTGGAATTGTAAAGAACTATTTCTGAACTACCTTAATTGAGAAGTCATGTTTAGGACCAGAGACAAAATTTTGTTTTTCATCAAAGGCATTATGTGATTGGATTGAGGAGGAATTACTTCCAAATTTGTTTCAGTAATATATTCTTTAACGAGTAAGAGTTTCTGAATCTATTGATAAGTTATTTGTTTCAATATTTTTTGTATTTCTTGTTCCTAAATATGGAAAGAAAATCGTTGTGTTAATGTGTGATTAATGTTAAAGCTAAGGAAACTATTTTTCTTGCCATCATCTTATTACATGTATATTTTTTTTTATAGTTGTATATCACTCAATAATTGAAATACCAACAAGTTAATGTATTAGTAATAGGCTTGTAAAAGGTGTGAATATCTTTGTCTGCATGCTTGAGAACGAGGGTTATCCCAAGCTCTGCCTTCTTAAGTAGTTAAGAATCCCTTCTACCAGTTGGTTTATACTAGCACACATCTAATTTTATCAGACCCATATAATAAAAGAAAATACAAAAAGAGAGCGTTCAAACTGAAGAAGGAACTTTCACAGGAAGAGATCCTGTCAATCACCAAGTAAATCCCATCGTTAAATTGACTAGATCGAAAAATCTGGAGAACCATTCCACCATTAAATGTTGCAGAGTCTAATTGGGACTCTAAGGGAGGTTTGGTTCCCGTTATTGAGTTAAAGGGATTTAGGACCCCTCAACACCTACTTCCTCCATGCTATACTCCAAAATTGTCTCCTTCCTCTGGTATACCTCCTTTAGTCCTATCCATCCTCAGTCCCTCCCTTTCTTCTTCATCGTGTCCTTCGTTCTCTCATGTTCTAAGACTATCCTCTTGCCATCACCTGGTTACCGTATGTGCACGAAGCCCCTTAGCAGTTGGATTGCATCATCATCACACACTTATAACACAACAACATATTTATCCACATACCCAACGATTTCATGAACCTTCTAGGTGGAGCTTTGAAAAAGTCCCTTTCTGCAAAAATGTATGATTGGGTAAAATCTACTGCAAACTATGTAATGTATCATCCTAGTATGTTATCCAACTAGAAATCAATCACATGGGTAGTTGGGTTACTTATAGAATTCAATTGTCTTACCAACTTAAGATTCCAATTCCTCAATGCTGTAGTTCGGTACCTTCTAGTATTCTCCACTAATATTTCTAGCCACTCAATCAGAATAATTGTAAATTCGACAAAGAAATTTTCATGCAGTTTTGTATACACACACCTTTTCATCCATTGCTTTTCACTCATCCAATGGCTTCTATTCTCTTTTCTATAAAACTCTCATTCCCTCCTTTCCAACCATTCTAAGATCTCTTTCTTAGTCGGGCTCCAAAAAATTCCCTCAATCACAAAGTCTAGGTCCCGGAAATAGAACTATTTGTTGGCACTACACATGGTTGTAAGACCCTAGGTTCAAGTTATCTTTGACAAAAAAAACCCTCCAGGCATTGGCCCTTTTGGAATGACCTACATGTATAGGTGAAGTCTCAACCGATGCATCTATTGGGACTACAAGAACTAGCTTTCTGCAATAGTGAGGGAATGTGAAGTTATCAATCTATTCATTCTTACTTATTGGTTTTGTGCACGTTATTTTGTCTTTGTTTTTTATTGTCTACTTAGCAATTTTATATTCATACTACTATTATATTCTAGATGACAACATAAACCCATTTTTGTGACAATTGTGAAACAAGTATACATAATTCAAGTCTAATATAATAAAAATCCAAACAAAATCCATGAACAATCACACAAAAGACAATCAACAAAAGAGTTAACATGGCTCAGCCAACTCTGGGCTACATCCACAATGACTGACTTATTTTTTATGAGTATGGTAATTGATTTAGGCTTGCACAATATTCTTACAAAGATATATCATGGTTATCTTCCTCTCTCCTAGCCTAGCCATTATGCAGTGCAAGCTTCTCTCCCTCTCTTCATCATCTCTTAACATTGAGACCTAGATTCCTATTTTCAACAGAATAGAACAGAACCATAGAAATAACTATTAGGGAACCCAACAATCAGGAACCCCTATTATCTCGAAAAATTGAACATTATACATAAATTCTAGGGCTTAAAACCTCTACTTTGTTCATCCCAAAACCTACTACAATGCATGACAACTCTAGTTAACTGGATGTTCGGGCTTCTTTCATCTACTTTTCTATCTGCATGCTTCTTTTTCATTCTGACTATTGTTCTTCCTACTTTTTTGCATCCTTCTAGATTTATCCCATCAACCTGTCATGCTTCCTTTTCTCCCTCTTTATTCTCCTACTTCATTCTTCTCTCTACTTTATCCTTCTCTTATTGTGTGTTGTACTTATGGATGTGCCTCAACTGCGCACTCCCTAGTCATCCTTATTCCTTTGTGCACATATTATATACATAGGATTTTTACCAAAATTGTATCCCCAAAATTCCTATCCAATAACGTACAATGTGAAAAAGGAACAAACCTTTAACCATGTTTCAAATGCAACATGATATTTTGACCCTGTAACAATAATTTATTGAATACAAATAATGTCAGGATTATAGGATTTGACTAGCCTTTGAGGGTAGATGATTTTTGTGCGCCCCCAAAACTACAATATTTAAAACATAGGGATATCATGGGGAATCCTTCCTTAGGGATTTACCTACTCCAATGGCCCTTGTAATCATGGATAGTTTACCTTTCTTAATATCTGAGACTTTTTTTTTCTACACTTTTTCCAGGTGGGATTTCCTTCCCACCGAGGGAGATGGAGGATTGTCCATTACAAGGAAATGATTCTTTAAATTTTAATTTTGACCTAAGTTTGTAACCTTTTGGGGATGTGAATTTATAGGATTCATAGTTCAAGCATTATCAAGAAGAATTTTCTTCCGAACTTGTAAGGTTCAACGAGATTTCAACCTTTTCTCCAATAATAGGTTCTAGGGGAAGTAGATAGGGATCGGGGATATACGAGGAAAGATTATCTATGTTCAAGAGAGAAGTGGGGTGAGGAGGGATAGTATCTATAATAACATGGTAATAAAAAATTGAATAATAAATCTTCGTCACCACACATATAAAATTATCAACTTTTGATGATAATGGAATGAAAATGGTGTTGATTAAGGTTGGTTGTCATTGATGTCAACCCTTGAAGAAAGCCCCGTAGCACAAAGGTTTGGGTAATGGACCCAAGATTGTTTGATGTAAATATGACTCATTATTTTTTTGTCATGGTTGATAAGAATTAAGTATAGATGAACTACAAAGTAGACCCCTTATGGTGAAAGCCCTCACAGGAAGACGCTTTGCGGAGTAAGAGAACCCATGCTTAATTGTGGAATAATGACATGAACGACAGTGAATTTGTCAGGGAAACTATCCTATATGGATAGTTCTTGTCATGCCATTTTTGGTGGTATGTAGAACATCACATAACTCCTCATGGTTAGAGAGTTATGACCATGTGAAGTTGGAGAACCTAGGTTTGGGTAATGGACCCAAGTTTGTTTGATGGATAACGGTATGATTTTTGTTATATTTGAAGGTAATACTATTCTATATGGATATTACATTTCATTCCATTTTTGGTGGTATGTGGAATGTCACATAACTCCTCATGGTTTGAGAGTTATGACCTTACGAAGTTGGAGGACCCTCATATGTCATCTAGAAGCCCCAAAAGGTCAAAGTAGTCAAAGTAGTTTAAGAGATTTTAAAAGGTAAATAATAAAGTGAAGTGATGAGTGTATTATAATTCAAAGTGAATACAAAATAAATTAATTCAATAATAAATTTAATGGATAAATTAGAAGTGGGTTAACCCTAAAATAAGGAAAGTGGGCCAAGTGACCTAGAAGATGTTTTTAAGGAAGCTACTTAGAGAGTATAAATAAGAGGCAAGGCTCTCTCATTTTAAATACACTTGAGCATATTGAATATATATAGTTGTCTGAGGTAACCAAGGATATCTAAGTTAAATTTCTGAGGGAAGGTGAAAAAAAGAAGGCCGAAATGCAAGGAAGGATAAATTCTTTTGATGGTGCTTTCTAAGGTATGTTATTTACAAGTCATCTCACCATTTTCACTATAAAGTTTTTTCTATAATGATTCAGACCGTGAAATTTCTATGAAATTGAAAAAACATACCCAAGTATATGTGGTAAAAAATTCATCTTGTGGGTCGTTGTATTTTGGGAGTTACACTCCGTGGAAAATAGGGTTTGTGGCTAGTCCTGAAACTAGTCAAAAACATGTGTTTCAGGTAAACACATCATAAATTCTTCATAAAATATCCAAATTCAGTGAAATGAAATGTGTTGGTTAGGTTACCGTCCATAGTATGATGGGTAACAATTTTCAATCAAATCAACGAATATTTCGTGCACAGCATGCTCTACAAGGTCGCTCTATAGAATAAGCCAAAATTCAACAAGGTATGTCATTTTTGCTATAACTCCTTTTATGAGAGGTTCCAAGTAGTGACACCTGAAGGAATTGTAGAAAAAATATTGAAAAACATTTTATATCAGTTTCATATATTTATTCACTATAGGTACAAATTTATGATTATTTCAAGTTAGGGTTGTTGACTAATCCAAAACTAGGCATGTGAGACTAAAGAAAAGTTTGATGAAAATGCTAGTCTCTTTGTGTTAAAGTTAAGGAAGGTTTGCAAGAATGTGATCATATACACCCGTTCTATTACAGATCTGCAAATCAGATTTGAATGATGAAATTGATGAGGGCTTTAGGTTGAGGTACATGTTGAGTACATGGTTGAGACAAGTAGTTGATGAGTTGGCACATACATGAGGTGTATAGTTGATGATTTTTGTACATATTAATGAGTCATAGTTGATGAGTACTTGAAACGTGATTGGTACATACTTGGTACATGGTTGGAGGAACTTGTTAGTAGTATTTTTGACACGTGGTTTATGGATGATGCAACATACTTGTATTATTAGAAGCACATATTGATCTTGATAATGATTATGAGTTGTTGTGTTATGCTTGGTTGATGCAAATCTTTGAGAGTTGTATTGGTAATTGATCTTGGTGAGTAGATATGATTTGGTTTATAACATTGATGAGACAGGTTGTTGTGATAGGTTGTTTGGACAATTTGTTGTGACAGGTTATTTGTACAGGTTTGGTGCATGGTTGATGCACTTGTTCAAGGTACAGGTTGATGTACAAGTTGGTGCATGGTTGATGGACTTGTTTATGGTACAGTTTGATTACAGGTTGTTTGGTATAGGTTGGTGCATGGTTGATGCACTTGTTTATGGTACAGGTTGATTACAGTTTGAGGTACAAGTTGATGCATGGTTCAGGTTATTGGTACAGGTTATTTGGTGCAGGTTGATTGGTACAGGTTTATAGCAGTATATTTCACAGTGATAGTGTGGCAGTGGTTCCATCATTCTACTTATACGTTAGGGTGGTTGAATTGGGCAAGGATAGGTGGTTGTAGCCACCTTCCAGTTGTAGCCGAAGAACATAGGGGGTTGTATCCTCCTTCTAGTTGTAGCCAGAGAATAGGGGATTTGGAGCTTCCTTCAGGTTGTAGCCTGAGAAACAAGGGGGTTGGAGCCTCCTTCCAGTTGCAGATAGAAAACAAAGGAAGTTGGTGCTTCCAATGAATGTAATTCTTCAAGACATATAAGATAAACCATTCCATGGTTTTCTCTCGCTTTGGGTTTCCACGTAAAACACAGGTGTACTGTGTATGTGTATGATTGTTCATTTGTTCATTTCTTATTTACTCTGTAGTTATTGGATGATAATGATACATTGATATAACACTTGGATTATATGGTTAAAAGGGATTAAATTTCTCTATTACTGATTCGCCCCCCTCTTAGTAATCCAACAATTGGTATCAGAGTCAGTTCCTTCAGGAAACAGTTTAACCACTGGAAGGAGATCATGGATTATTCTGAGAATGGAGTACCAATGTTTAATGGTCAGAATGGTTTTAAGTATGAGATGTGGAGCATAAGGATGAAATTATTTTTATAGGCACAAGGACATTATATTTGGCTATCAGTTGTTACCGGATATGATAGTTCAAAAAGGAAAAAGACTTCAGCCAAGAAGGAATTGAAGAAGAATAACAAAATAGCAATGGATTTCATCTGGGAAGGATTACCTAATCATGTAAGAGAAAAGGTTGGTAAATGTTCATCAGCTAAAGAACTTTGGGATAAGTTACATGACATATATTCTTCACCCATCACAGATTCAGAAAATGTCAAATAATATGGAGATACAAATCAATAAGAATTATGTTCACCATGTCAAGCAGATTCAGAAGATGAAGAGTACATAATCACTAGAGGTATGTTGTTTTGTTTTAATTTTGAAAAACATGAACATATTGAAATAAAATTCCATGAAGGAAATGAGATAGAAAAACTAATTGAAAAGGAAGGCAATTATAACGAAGAATTGATTAGTCCTTTAGATGAACTAAGAGAAGAAAACAATTCACTCAAGAAATAATTGATGAAACAAAAGGAAAGTGTTCACATTTTTGAAGAATCCCAATAGGTCATTGAGAAATTAAGAACTCAGCTAGAAGAAGCCATAAAGATCAAAGAAAATATTGAATATGAAAAGCAGTGTTTGGAAACCAACATAGCAACACAGAAGGAAGAAGCAGAAATGAGAGAGAAGATATTGATAGATCATCTTAAGGAAAGAACTAATGATCTAAACTAGCTTGAGGTAGAGTTTGGTCAAGAAGAGAAAGGACTTGAAGAATAAATAATCACATTAAAAATTCATCTTGAAGAAGAAAAAAGAATGGAAGAAGTCATGAAGTCTCAGATAATGAAGAAAGAAGAAGAGGTTGAGAATCTTGAAGAAGAATTTTTCACATTGAGAAGTAAAATCTTCAAGCTCAACAAGAACGTTGAAGAGACAGAAAGATCCACATCAGTTATAAAGAATGAAGAGAAGCACTCTAGGTTTCTAGAAAAGAAGAATGAAGAAAATGGAAAGAGTTATGCAGAAGTACTCAAAGGAAGGAATCATGGTCAACCAAAATCTAAGAAAACTATTGAAGATACATCTTCAAGAAGGCCATCCATGTTCAAGCCACAAAGAAGCTTCAATAATGATCATGATCAGTCAAGGGAAAAATTTAGAAGGACTACGCCACAAAGAAGATCATTCACTCCCAGGTATGCAAATTTATTTTATGGTAATTGTTTTTATTGTACTAAATTTGGACATAAGGTTGCAGATTGCATGGATTATAAAAGAAATGTTCAAGCAAGAAGTGCCTATGTGGTCGCACGTAACATTGAGTGTTACAAATTTCATAACTATGGACACATAGCTAGTGATTGTAGAAGCATGATCGATACTTCCATGAAAGAGAATACTAATATCATATATAAGAAAGTATGGATAAGAAAATAGGAAGAACAGGTGAAAAAATACTAGGTACCATAGATCGCAAGATTGGAAATAAAACGAGATGAAAAAAATTCTATAGAGAAAAGAAAAGATGTCAGATACAAAAAGGTTTGGAAAATAACTAAAACAAAGGAAGGTCAGGTAAATAAGAAACATGTTCAAGAGATTATACTTTCAGGCATTATAGTGAAATATTAATCCACAAATAGAAAGAAAGAAGTCTGAGCTCAGAGAGATAATGAATCTACCATTGAAGATGATGATGAATACACATCAGAGAAGGAATTGTTCTGAGCCATCCAACTTAGAGACTCCCAAGTAATATGAATATTAGACAGAGGGAGTCTCTGCAATAGCTGTGACAGACTAAAGAACCATCCTTTGAGAAGCTTGCAAAGTTTGAGAAGACAGATTCAGAGCAATCAGTTAGTAGAAGTACAGTTTGATAGATTAATCAAGACTTCATGATAGTATAGTGATAAATGGGTCAGCATTATGGACAATTTCACAATTAGAGTCTTAGACAGTATTGACAAATGTGGATTTGTAAGAAAACTTAGCAGGTTTCGACATATATATGATAGTGATGAGGGCATGGATTCATAGATTGGTTCAAAGAAAAAGGAACATTATCATAATGGATGATAATTACACAGGAAATGGCTCGAACAATGCTAATGGATTCCAAATTGACAGATATATTTTGGACACATATAGTGCATACATCAGTTCACATTCAAAATAGAGTAATGCTCATAAATAAAAACGACAAAACTCCTTATGAACTATGGAAAGGAAGCGCAGACAACAACCTCTACATCAAGATAAGTCAAGGCAATATTTTATTAATTGAAGTTTATGTTGATGATATTATTTTTGGTAGTGATGATGACAGGTTAATCTATAAATTTGCAAAAGATATGCAAAGTGAATTTGAAATGTGGTTACTTGGAGAACTATCCTTCTTTCTAGGACTTCAGATACGTCAAAGAAATCAAGGAATTTTTATTTCTCAAACCAATTATATCAGAGAAATTTTGAAGAGGTTTGGAATGGAAGAATGCAAACCAATTATCACTCCCATGCAAACTAGTTGCAAGTTGAGAAAAGATGATGATTCGAAGTCTACAGATCAGAGGCAATACAGGTCAATGATTGGAAACCTACTGTATGTGACAACATCCAGACCAGATGTAATGCAGGAAGTTGGATAGGTGGCATGATTTCAAGCAGCACCAAAGGAATCACATGTATTAGCAGTGAAGAGGATTTTTAGATATCTCAAAGGAACATAAAATTTTGGATTATGGTATCCAAAAGGAAAGGATATATCACTAATTGCCTACACAGATGTAGATTGGGCAGGTTGTTTTGATGACCAAAAAAGCACCAATAGAGAAATGTTCTACTTGGGTGAGTGTTTAGTATCATGGCTAAGAAATAAACAATCATAAATATCTTTATCTATAGCCAAACCAGAGTATATTGCAGCAACATCATGTTGTACATAGGTACTTTGGATGAAACAAATTCTGATAGATTTACAAGTTGAGTATGATGAGCCCATTCCAATCTATTGTTATAATACAAGCGCCATCAGTATCTTGAAGAACCAATGATGCACTCCAATATGAAGCACATTCCAATCAAGTGTCACTTTCTACGGGAATAGGTTGCAGAAAATAACATCAGAGTTTAGTATGTGGGCACAAAAGAACAAGTGGCAAACATATTTACATAACCACTTCCATGGGAATCCTTTGAATATCTTCGCCAAAGACTTGGAGTTATTTCTACTCCAAAATGAATTCTTTTTTAATTCTTTTTTAATTCTTATCTTATATGTCTTATATGTACACAAGGAATCACCATAAGAGGATAGATCAGTCAGGGGGAGCAACCCTGGATGGAAGGATACCTTTGTCATTGATGACAAAGGGGGAGAGATTTATCAGATCTAGAGGATAGAGGAAGATTTATCAGATGCAGAGGATAGAGGTATGGTTCTAATGGGAGAATGAGTGATATGATTTCAATATTGCATCAGGGTGTTTCCATCAATGCCAAAGGGGGAGATTGTTGATTAAGGTTGGTTTCCATTGATGTCAACCCTTGAAGAAAGCCCTGTACCACAAAGGTTTGGGTAATGGACCCAATATTGTTTGATGTAAATATGACTCATTATTGTTTTGTCATGGTTGACAAGAAGTAAATATGGATGAAATCCAAAGTGGTCCCCTTATGGTGAAATCCCTCACGAGAAGACGCTTTGTGGAGTAAGAGAACCCATGCTTATTTTTGGAATAATGAGATGAAGGATAGTGAATTTTTCAGGGAAACTATCCTAGATGGATAGTTCTTGTCATGTCATTTTTGGTGGTATGTAGAACGTCACATAACTCCTCATGATTAGAGAGTTATGACCATGTGAAGTTGGAGAACCCGGGTTTTGGTAATGGACCCAAGTTTGTTTGATGGATAACAGTATGATTTTTGCTATATTTGAAGGTAATAATATTCTATATGGATAGTACATGTCATTCAATTTTTGGTGGTATGTGGAATGTCACATAACTCCTCACGGTTTGATCATTATGGCCTTACGAAGTTGGAGGACCCTCATATGTCATCTAGAAGCCCCAGAAGGTCAAAGTAGTCAAAGTAGTTTAAGAGATTTTAAAAGGTAAATAATAAAGTGAAGTGATGAGTGTATTATAATTTAAAGTGAATACAAAATAAATTATTTCAATAATAAATTTAATGGAGAAATTAGAAGTGGGTTAACCCTAAAATAAGGAAAGTGGGTCAAGTGACCTAGAAGATGTTTTTAAGGAAGCTACTTGGAGAGTACAAATAAGAGGCAAGGCACTCTCATTTTAAAAAAACTTGAGCATATTGAATATCTATAGGTGTCTGAGGTAACCAAGGATATATAAGCTGAATTTCTGAGGGAAGGTGAAGAAAAGATGGCCGAAATGCAAGGAAGGATAAATTATTTTGATGGTGCTTTCTAAGGTATGTTATTTATAGGTCATATCACCATGTTCTCTATAAAAAAATTACTATAATGAATCAGACTGTGAAATTTCTATTCCATTGAGAAAACATACTCAAGTATCTGTGCTAAAAATTTATCTTGTGGGTCGTTGTATTTTGGGAGTTATACTCCGTGGAAAATAGGGTTTGTGGCTAGTCCTGAAACTAGTAAAAAATAGGTGTTTCAGGTAAACACGTCATAACTTCTGCATAACAGATCCAAATTCAGTGAAACAAAATGTTTTGGTTAGGGTATCATCTTTAGTATTCTTTGTAACAGTTTCATATCAATTCAACGAATATTTCATGCGGGGAACGCTCTACAAGGTCGCTCTCTAGAATAAACCAGAATTGAACAAGGTATGTCATTTTTGCTATAACTCCTTTTCTGAGAGGTTCCAAGTAGTGACACCTGGAGGAATTTCAAAAAACAAATTGAATTTTTTTTTTATCAGTTTCATATCTTTATTCATTACAGGTACAAAGTTATGATTATTTCAAGTTAGGGTTGTTAACAAATCCAAAACTAGGCTTGTGAGACTAAAGAAAAGTTTGATGAAAATGCTAGTCTCTTTGTGTTAAAGTTAACGAAGGTTTCCCAGAATGTGATCATATACACCAGGCCTATTACAGAGCTACAAATCAGATTTGGATGATGAAATTGATGAGGGATTTTGGTTGAGGTACATGTTGAGTACATGGTTGAGACAAGTAGTTGATGAGTTGGCACATACATGAGGTGTATAGTTGATGATGTTGGTACATATTGATGAGTCATAGTTGATGAGTACTTGACACGTGCTTGGTAAATACTTGGTACATGGTTGGAGGCACTTGTTAGTATTAGTTTTGACACATGGTTTATGGATGATGCAACATACTTGTATTATTAGAAGCACATATTGATCTTGGTGGTGAATATGAGTTGTTGTGTTATGCTTGGTTGATGCACATCTTTGAGAGTTGTATTGGTAATTGATCTTGGTGAGTAGATATGATTTGGTTGATAACATTGATGAGACAGGTTGTTGTGATATGTTGTTTGGACAAGTTGTTGTGATAGGTTATTTGTATAGGTTTGGTGCATGGTTGATGCACTTGTTCAAGGTACATGTTGAGGTATAGGTTGGTGCATGGTTGATGAACTTTTTTATGGTACAGGTTGATTACAGGTTGTTTGGTACAGGTTGGTGCATGGTTGATTCACTTGTTTATGGTACAAGTTGATTATAGTTTGAGGTACAATTTGATGCATGGTTTAGGTTATTGGTATAGGTTATTTGGTGCAGGTTGATTGGTACAAGTTTATAGAAGTATATCTCACAGTGATAGTGTGACAGTGGTTCCATCATTCTACTTATACGTCAGGGTGGTTGGACGGGGCAAGGATAGGTGGTTGTATCCACCTTCCAGTTGTAGCCGGAGAACATAGGGGGTTGTAGCCTCCTTCTGGTTGTAGACAGAGAATAGGGTAGTTGGAGCTTCCTTCAGGTTGTAGCCTGAGAAACAAGGGGGTTGGATCCTCCTTCCAGTTACAGCTGGAAAATAAAGGAAGTTGGTGCTTCCAATGAATGTAATTCTTCAAGACATATAAGATAAAGCATTCTGTGGTTTTCTCCCACTTTGGGTTTCCACATAAAACACTGGTGTACTGTGTATATGTATGATTGTTCATTTGTTCATTGTGTATTTACTCTGCAGTTATTAGATGATAACGATACATTGATATAACACTTGGATTATATGGTTAAAAAGGATTAAATTGCTCTATTACTGATTCACCCTCCCTCTCAGTAATCCAACAAATGGGAATAGAGCTAAGAGAAGACTTACCAAAGTCTGCCACCTCTATTTTTTATAGGAATTGGGATGGTACCACCTCTAATGGGCATGCATTGCTGACCTTATTATCCTTGAAGCCTCCTAGGCCACATAAAATTATGAACTTTTGTCCTCTTCTCCTTGTACCGATACGAGATGTTGTCTCTTCTCTTTTCTAATCCATACTTTCTTTGGACGCCTACTCACAATGAAGATTTTGGAGAATTGAGCTTATGTGTGCCCAACCTAATCATGACAAGTGTATCAAGGAAACAAAAATTTATAGTTATCGATTTTCTAGGTCCGTGATATTTCCCCCAAAACCAACTATGTTTCTTCCAGAAGACCTTCACATAGATCCACTTCTACCTAAATCTAGGGCCATCACCTATTAGTTTTGGAGTCCTAGTTAGGATTTAGAACTACAAAATTTACAATTTTGTTTCCCATGAAGACCATCAAGTATTCTTTCCAAGGATCCAAAAGGATCCCTAGGAGAATCACCCATAATTTTAGCGTTGAATTGTCTCTCCAGACGAGTCAAAATCCACACCATTTTCAAAGCATAATATCTGCTGGCCCTCATTTCAAGTTCTTACTTAACACCTTTTCTGTATTTTCCTAGGATTTCAGAAGGAGACATATCAATCCTTTGAAAAGGACATGGAAAGATGACAAATATCCCAAGGAAGAGACCCAATTATTTTGTAGCCATCGTTTTAGATAATTTGGATTTACATATTTCTGACATAAACGACCCACCACAACTTTATCAAGAAATTTTGTAACTTGTAATAAAGGAACATCCACACCTACCACTATTTTCACCTTTTACTTTCTAGCATGAATACACCTTTTTTTCCCATAATGGATACTCTTGCACCTTTCTCCTCCTTATTTCTTAACTCTTCTCCAAAAGAAACTAGTGATCATTTTGGAGCCTATGAGGGGGATTGCAAGCACTCATGCCAACTAAAATTTTGTTGCATAGATTGACTGATTAGAGTTTCCTTCTCTGTAAGCCTTCCATAAACCCCCATTTCACCCCCTTGAAAAGAGAGCACATATGGTTTTACTTCTTCAAAAAAATTTGATGTAGGGGCTCTAGGTGGCCTAACCACATTAACTGGGATTTCAACGAAGGTGATTGGAAAATTATAGGTGGATTACACAGATTGTCGATGAAATATTTTGATTGGGTTCAGATTGTCCCCTCCATAATATACAACATCCTCCATCATAAATATCCTTCTCCCTGCCTGACAGACTTAGGATTGAACACCAACTAAAGGGTCTCAAAAATCAACCAAAATTGACTGAAAGGAAGCCCCACATCAAAGATATTATCCCAAAACCTTGAAAGGGGACGCAAAAAAGTATAACTTCGAAACACCTAGGCTTAGGCTAACCTACAAAAACCTTTGAATCAATGAAAAATAGGTTCGAAAAACCACAAGACCCCTACTAAAGATTACTTGCACAGTAGAGCATCCCCCCCACCTCTACTTCATTCTTAAATCCTATTGACGGGCGAAATCGACCGTCCGTCAACTGAGAGAGTGGAACCAGTCTGGGGTTGTCTAATAACCCAAGCCATTTGGGATGAACCACCCTGACGGGTTTAGCGGCTCCGTTAGACGATCTAAGGTCCTAAGAAAACAAAAGAAAACTAATCTAAACTAAGTAATCTAACTAAAACTAAAAAAAAAAACTAATAAACTAAACTAAAACTAACTATTAAACAAACTAAACTAATCTAACTAAAAGAAACAAAAACAAACTAATAAACTAAATTAACTATTATATACAATGTACTAACTAATACTATACTAACTCTAACTATCTAAATATCTAACTACTAACAGAAATATTATTTATTCACAAAGTGCACAATGTTTATGATTTACAGATTTAAGTAAAACCTGAAAAAATTCGTTTGCAATCTACCCTAAGAAAGAGAAAGATATTTTTTTTGATTTTATGATTTTATGAACAAGAGATAAAACTTACTGAAATTAAACAATCTAATATACTAACTACACATATATCTAACTAAAATACTAACAAATATACTAAACAAATAATCAACAAACTGACCTGGAAACGCTCCAAACTTGTCCTGTGTATGATGACTGTTCAAGCAGATCAGAGGGAGGAAACCCGCACCGAATAATCCAGAAGCTTCTCGTAAACGATACGCTACAATGCTCTTTGAGTTGGTTTACAGGACAAACAAGACATAAAAATCATAACTTATACAGAATAATCCAATTGATGAAGAAGAGAAATCTGTCATTCATAAACTAAATCAAGTAATTGCTATGTTTTTTAAATACTTGGAAGAAATCAGATATGGATGAAAAAATAATTAAATCATATCATTTGCAAAAGACTAAGATAGCTAAAGTAGTCATTAACCAAATGCAAATTGATAAACATAAACGTGAAACAAAAGATTGATATTATGAAAAGCTAAAGCTGTAGTAGAACATCAACTTCTGTCTCAGTCTGTATTAGAATTCCATATCCTTCTTCTCCCACCAATGAGGATGCATTATTACAAAAATAATAAGTATTTATAAGTTTTCCATAGGGTAAAACCTCCCTGTGGAAGTTATCAAACTGATTACATAATCTGGGAAGATATTCCCAAGTTCAACTAAACTAGGAAACTAAAATGAAACTAAAGCATCTAAATATCCTCTAGACTGTCCATCAAATCCCATGCAATTCGAATTCACCTGAAAAGGATCCAAAATAGACAAGTTAGAAGACTATTTTATTAATAAATGATAGAAAATTAAATTCTATAGACTAGCTACAGAATCCTCTGATTCTGTAGCTAGTCTAAATAAGATACATAATCAACATTAGAATCGATTCAAAATCTTTTAAAAGAATTAAATCCAATTATCTTCTACTAACCATTTAAAAACGAATCATTGAGATTGGAATGGTTATATCATTCAAAATTAAACAGGATAAAAAATGATTCAACCAAAAACAGAGATAGGAATACTTTGTTCCTTAGTTATCACAAAATCGGGTCCACAGAGTCATAATCAGACAGTCATAAGATTGTTTCATATCCAATTGAAACCGATAATCAAACATATTGTATGCGATTGTTAAACAAGAGATACGATCCAATCCAACAAAATCATTTTCTAATCGTTACAACTGTAACGATATAACAAAAAGATTCATATCATAAACGAATTAAATCAACACTGGTGCATAATGAAATCGTGATGAAATCACTCAACTGGCAACAGGGCTCACAAGAATTATATGATCACTTGTTTTTAGTAAACTGGATAGACAATATCAATTTCTTTTGATCAAAGTTATTTGTTTAAAATGCCTCATTATCGGGTTCGATAGAGACAACAAATATTGACCAATTCATTTGCAAGTTTAAAAACAAATAGAACAACATTTCACGATGTGAATCTAACTCATGAGAGCAATCGAATCAACTAAATTCGATTTAAGCGAATCAAACAACAAGGAGTCTTAACATAATCATCGTGAATCGAAATTGTCACACGATTCAGGCATAAATATTACTTGCATCAGCTTACATAAGCATATCATTTTTATAAAAATAGAGTCTTTATTTCCCAAATTAAAACCGAACAGAGAAATATTCACGATTTTTTTTGAAAATCACATGATAGAGCATATCGTAACCAACAGACTCTTTGAAATAGTTTACCAATCATAGCATCTGAACCATAACGAGATCAAATCCAACATGATCATAATCATGACAACTTACAGTTCAGAGTAGATACCAAGCCAATTCATTCGAAGAAAAACTATTAATTTCGTCAACTTAATAAGGCAAACCAATCAATCAAATCTAAACACGGACCACTCAAATCCAATCAAAATCTATTGATTGCTATACTGGGAATGATGAGATCGCATATTGAATCAAAATTTCTTTTTATTCAAAGAAAATCTATATATAGAATGCACACGATTATAACAGAGCCATTCAAGATGTAAACAAAGCTATTAAAATTGAATTCAAATCATTGCATCAACCTAGATTATTTACAAAATGAAACGATGTCGAAACCATACCTGTGTAGTGAGGAGGCTGCTTGATTATGCCAGCTTGGAATTTACAACAGTCGTGGTTGATTCCACGTTTTTGAACAGGATGGAGCTGATTGTCTTTTGCTTTTTATCTGTTGTTCGTAGCTTGGCTTTTTGACTAGTTAGCACTGCAATCTTGTCTTCCAGTGATTGAATCTTTGATTGAAGTATAGGAACATCAATATAATATTGCTCTAACCACGAATTGCATTGGTCACAGGGTGACTGTGTGGATTTAGACAGAGAAGGAGAGGGTTCGGCCAAATGACCAAGGGTTTGACGAGGCAACTTAATACCCAGGTAGTTAGGGTCATCCTTTAGGCAGGGGGGAAGGTTTGACACAAAATCATAAGGGGGCTCAGCACATAAACCTTGCGAGTAGGGATACTCGCTGGCTAGAAAATGCTCAATATCAGAATCAGAATCCTCACTTAGAATGATAGGGTTAGACTCGGTCGGGGGTTTTGGTTTGTTCCTAGCCATTCTTGAAATGAGCCGAGCATTCCTTTTCCATTTGGCATTGGCAGTCAGGTTTTCCTTGGGATTTTTTCTCATAGGATTTTTAATGGCATCTGCACTCTTAGTTACAGTGTCGGGTAAGTCACCACCAAGGTCAACCGAGGGTTTAAACAGTAGGAGGTGTAAGGGTACAGGCGGTTCGACCTTAGTTTCAATTACCACAGGTTTATCAACCTGTACAGGGTCGGTGTCTTCAAAACCATTACGGGTGATGAAAGCCTTCCAACTATCACCATGCAAACTCAAATAATAAACAACGATGAGCTTAATAAGCCCATGGTGGAATAGGCTGCTATCAACCTGCTGCCTTTTATATCTTTTCGACATCTTATACAAGCTCCGATGAAAATAGAAAGGCATGTTTAGAGGATACCCTATAAAAACATCATTAAACGCAGGTGGTAGAGGAACACAAGTCCATATCGACCTTCACAGGTCACGAACTACTTAAGTATCATTAACGAGTTGTGCCATCGAGGTTTGAGCATAGATATGGGCATACCTCTATCACAAGAGGTGACTTTGCGCGATTGAAACAACAATGTCCATGGCACTTCCTCGACCTTGCAATTCTTAAACCAATGCTATCCCGAGGTAGGTAACCCCGTAGGTGAGCTGATAAACTGTTCATCGATATTTAATTGTATATCACCCACCTTGGCTCAACATCCATCAAAATTCATAGCAAACTGTCGCACTACACAAAGGTTAAAACCCTCAAATCGTTTCACGAAGATAAGCCATCCACTGTCCTCCAAATATCGGCGGGCTTGGAAGATGCTATCCGAGAAGTGCCCAAAAATGTTTGGAGAAGACTCTTCTTCTTGGACTGTCTCTGGTTCAACTACCTCCTCAGGAATCTTAGGGGGCATCAAGTTATCTTGGGCTTCTAGAATTGTTTGAAGAGCACATTGCAAACTTTCTAGATTAAGGCCTTCGGTGGTCGGATTAGGTCGGTTGGTAGGAAAAGGCTTTCGGAAAGGAGGTTTATAGGGCCCTTTACTCGAGAAAGATTCTTCAGTCGACCTCTTTAAGTCTATAACTTGATTTGATAGTTTTTGAACAGCTTTGGTTAAGTTTTCCAAATCAAAATTTTCAGGTTGTGTTTTACTTTGAGTGGGTCTGGGAAGAATTTTAATCTTCTTTTTGGAAGAAGAACTAGTTTCAGTTTCATTGCTAGAAGAGTCCTTAAAACTAAGTATGTCTTTTTCAATTTGGCTGGCCTCCTCAAAGGCCTCTAACAACGTGGCTTTCTTAGATCGTTTAACCCAAATAGCTATACTTTGATATAGAGCTTTAGTGTAGTAAGCTATTATAAGACTCTCAGTAGGCATAGAATCTGCAGGGATTCAGTTTTTAAGTGTTAAGAATCTTTGATTAAAGTCTTTAAATTTTTCTTTTGGGTTCATTTTTAAGCTAGAAAGGTCCATTACTAAGACTTCCGGAGGCTTACCGTCTCCGAACGTTTCCAAAAATCATGACTCAAACTTTTTCCAAGACACGATGGTATGGGGTTGTTGGGTGAAGTACCAAGTGGATGCATTACCCTCGAAATGATACGGGAACAACCTACAGACAACGTCTTCATGTTCAACATTACAGAGTCTGATGGCTAACATAAATTTTTTAATATGATCTTCAGCTATCTGTTTTGAGTCAGGGTCAAACTTGGGAAGCCATTTCTCTGGGTGTTTAGGTAGAGGATGTTGATCACCAGGTACAGCTACAACATCCTGATCAAGCCAGGGTCTAGCAGGGTTGTTCTGATTTTCCATCGGGGTAGTGGGTGTACAAGGTTGAGAAGGTGAATTGCCTTCGTCAGAAGAATCTCCTCCAAAAGAGGAAGGAGATGATGTAGGTGGTGAAGGAGGTATCCTAGATCCTCCTGCAATAGGATTTAAGTTTGGATCTATAGGATTCACAGTGAGGTTAGTGTCACCTAATTGTTCTCTGATATCAGATAAGTCTAAAGGTTGACCCCACAGATGGTTTGGTTGCCTCAAAATTGCTAAGGAACTATGTGTTTTAATAAGAGATTGATGGACAATCTCTTGTATGTCACCACCTGTAGGATTAGGGGTTGTTGGCTCAACCGTGATCTGAGGATCTTCGGTTGAAGTATTTGTTGTTTGAGGGGGGATATTATCATTTTAATGGCTTCTAGTCACTACAGGTGAGGGATTAGGTGGTGGAGGAGTCTTGCGACCACCTCGTGCCATTAATTTAGTTCAGGCCCTCCTTCTAGTGCCATTTGTTGACGGGCGAAATCGACCATCTGTCAACTGAGAGAGTGGAACCGGTCCGGGGTTGTCTAATAACCCAATCCATTTGGGATGAACCACCCTAACGGGTTTAGTGGCTCCGTTAGCCGATCTAAGGTCCTAAGAAAACAAAAAAAAACTAATCTAAACTAACTAATCTAACTAAAACTAAAAAAAACTAACTAATAAACTAAACTAAAACTAACTATTAAACAAACTAAACTAATCTAACTAAAAGAAACAAAAACAAACTAATAAACTAAACTAACTATTATATACAATCTACTAACTAATACTATACTAACTCTAACTATCTAAATATCTAAATACTAACAGAAATATTATTTATTCACAAAATGCACAATGTTTATGATTTACAGATTTAAGTAAAACCTAAAAAAATTCGTTTGCAATCTGCCCTAAGATAGAGAAAGATATTTTTGTTGATTTTATGATTTTATGAACAAGAGATAAAACTTACTGAAATTAAACAATCTAATATACTAACTACACATATATATAACTAAAATACTAACAAATATACTAAACAAATAATCAACAAACTGACCTGGAAACGCTCCAAACTTGTCCTATGTATGATGATTGTTCAAGCAGATCAAAGGGAGGAAACCCGCACCGAATAATCCAGAAGATTCTGGTAAACGATACGCTACAATGCTCTTTGAGTTGGTTTACAGGACAAACAAGACATAAAAATAATAACAATTATATAATTTATAAATCTCCACAATTAGGTAAACCTATTATGCAAAAACTTATACAGAATAATCCAATTGATGAAGAAGAGAAATTTGTCATTCGTAAACTAAATCAAGTAATTGCTATGTTTTTTAAATACTTGGAAGAAATCAGATATGGATGAAACATTAATTAAATCATATCATTTGCAAAAGACTAAGATAGCTAAAGTAGTCATTAACCAAATTCAAATTGATAAACATAAACGTGAAACAAAAGATTGATATTATGAAAAGCTAAAGCTGTAGCAGAACATCAACTTTTGTCTCAGTCTGTATTAGAATTCCATATCCTTCTTCTCCCACCAATGAGGATGCATTATTAAAAAAATAATAAGTATTTATAAGTTTTCCGCAGGGTAAAACCTCCTTGTGGAAGTTATCAAACTGTTTACATAATCTGGAAAGATATTCTCAAGTTCAACTAAACTAGGAAACTAAAATGAAACTAAAGCATCTAAATATCCTCTAGACTGTCCATCAAATCCCATGCAATTCAAATTCACCTGAAAATGATCCAAAATAGATAATTTAGAAGACTCTTTTATTAATAAATGATAGAAAATTAAATTCTATAGACTAGCTACAAAATCCTTTGATCATGTAGCTAGTCTAAATAAGATACATAATCAACATCAGAATCGATTCAAAATCTTTTAAAAGAATTAAATCCAGTTATCTTCTACTAACCATTTAAAAACGAATCATTGAGATTGGAATGGTTATATCATTCAAAATTAAACAGAATAAAAAAGTTATTCAACCGAATACAGAGATAGGAATACTCTGTTCCTTAGTTATCACAAAATCAGGTCCACATAGTCATAATCATATAGTCATAAGATTGTTTCATATCCAATTGAAACCGATAATCAAACATATCGTATGCGATTGTTAAACAAGAGATACGATCCAATCCAACAAAATCATTTTCCAATCGTTACAGCTGTAACGATATAACAAAAAGATTCATATCATAAACGAATTAAATCAACATCGGTGCATAACAAAATCGTGATGAAATCACTTAGCTGGCAACAGGGCTCACAAGAATGATATGATCACTTGTTTTTAGTAAACTGGATAGACAAGATCGATTTCTTTTGATCGAAGTTATTTGTTTAAAACGCCTCATTACCGGGTTCGATAGAGACAACAAATATTGACCAATTCATTTGCAAGTTTAAAAACAGACAGAACAACGTTTCACGATGTGAATCTAACTCATGAGAGCGATTGAATCAACTGAATTCAATTAAGAAAATCAAACAGCAAGGAGTCTTAACATAATCATCGTGAATTGAAACTGTCAAACGATTCAGGCATAAATATTACTTGCATCAGCTTACATAAGCATATCGTTTTTATAAAAACAGAGTCTTTATTTCCCAAATTAAAAATGAACAGAGAAATATTCACGATTTGTTTTGAAAATCACATGATAGAGCATATCGTAACCAACAAACTCTTTGAAATAGTTTACCAATCAGAGCATCTGAACCATAACGAGATCAAATCCAACATGATCATAATCATGACAACTTACAGTGCAGAGTAGATACCAAGCCAATTCATTTGAAGACAAACTATTAATTTCGTCAACTTAATAAGGCAAACCAATCAATCAAATCTAAACACAGACCACTCAAATCCAATCAAAATCTATTGATTGCTATACTGGGAATGATGAGATCGCATATCGAATCAAAATTTCTTTTTATTCAAAGCAAAGCTATATATAGAATGCACACGATTATAACAGAGCCATTCAAGATGTAAACAGAGCTATTAAAACTGAATTCAAATCATTGCATCAACCTAGATTATTTACAAAATGAAACGATGTCAAAACCATACCTGTGTAGCGAGGAGGCTGCTTGATTATGCCAGCTTGGAATTTGCAACAACCGTGGCTGATTCCACGTTTTTGAACAGGATGGATCCAGTTGTCTTTTGCTTTTTATCTGTTGTTCGTAGCTTGGCTTTTTGACTGGTTAGCACTGCAATCTGGTCTTCCAATGATTGAATCTTTGACTGGAGTATAGGAACATCAATATAATATCACTCTAACCACGAATTGCATTGGTCACAGGGTGACTGTGTGGATTTAGACAGAGCAGGCGAGGGTTCGGCTAAATGACCAACGGTTTGACGAGGCAACTTAATACCCAGGTAGTTAGGGTCGTCCTTTAGGCAGGGGGGAAGGTTTGACACAAAATCATAAGGGGGCTCGGCACATAAACCTTGCGAGTAGGGATACTCACTGGCCATAAAACGCTCAATATCAGAATCAGAATCCTCGCTTAGAATGATAGGGTTAGACTCAGTCGGGGGTTTTGGTTTGTTCCTGGCCATTCTCGAAATGAGCCGGGCATTCCTTTTCCCTTTTGCATTGCCAGTCAGGTTTGCCTTGGGATTTTTTCTCATAGGCTTTTTAATGGCGTCTGCACTCTTAGTTACAGTGTCGGGTAAGTCACCACCAGGGTCGGCTGAGGGTTTAGGCAGTAGGAGGTGTAAGGGTACACACAGTTCGACCTTAGTTTCAATTACCACAGGTTTATCAACCTGTACAGGGTCGGTGTCTTCAAAACCATTACGGGCGATGAAATCCTTCCAACTATCACCATGCAAACTCAAATAATAAACAACGATGATCTTAATAAGCCCATGGTGGAACAGGCTGTTGTCAGCCTGCTGCCTTTTATATCTTTTCGACATCTTATACAAGCTCGAATGAAAATTGAAAGGCATGTTTAGAGGATACCCTATAAAAATCATCAGTAAACGTAGGTGGTAGAGGAACACAAGTCCGTATCGACCTTCACAGGTCACGAATTGCTTAAGTATCATTAACAAGTTGTTCCATAGAGGTTTGAGCATAGATATGGGCATACCTCTGTCACAAGAGGTGACTTTGCACGATTGAAACAACAATGTCCATGGCACTTCCTCGACCTTGCAATTCTTAAACCAACGTTGTCTCGAGGTAGGTAACCCTGTAGGTGAGCTGATAAACTGTTTATCGATCTCTAACTGTATATCGCCCACCTTGGCTCGACATCCATCGAAAGTCATGGCAAACTATCACGCTACACAAAGGTCAAAACCCTCAAATCGTTTCACGAAGATAAGCCATCCACTGTCCTCCAAATCTCGGTGGGCATTGTCAAACATTAACAGGGCTTGATTGCCATTGGGCTCGACTCGAACGACTGGTGCCATGGAGCCGAACACATGGTAAGGGAAGGGTTTGGATTCACCAACACACACAGGAGTAGAGCTACCTGAGCTGAGCAACAAACGAGCAAAAGGGATATGCATTAATGCAAGCATGCGAAGGTGGTGGAGTTATTCATTGCAATGCAAAACAATTAGGGTCAAAGTACAACCGCCAATTTACATAGTAATTCAACCATTATATCATAGTGAATAGTCATATCACTTGGCCGACTAATGAAAGTGCATGCGCGATCAACGTTATACCAAGATTTTATTAATCCACCCAATAGTCAAATTGAAATCCATACCAAACTCAACTATGTGCCAATGTATCAACCGACATCAATAGTTTAATCAACGTGCCAAACGATATTCATATAGTCGACAAGACAAAAGTTATGAAAAGATTAACATAAGAATTATATCATATATAAACATTTAATCATAGCCCCTATGCATTTTTATAGAATCAATGATCAGGCAAGTCATATAAAGTGCAAATCCAAATTTCTTACAAACTCAATAAAACCAAGTTACAAGCAATCGAAGTATGAGTACCGATCAAAGGATTTTGCCAATTATATAATTATCAAATAAAATATGAGTGCAATAGGCATGATGACAAAAGAGATATTGTTAGTTCAGATAATGACCGAAATATGACTTCGAAAGGAGAAGTTTTCATGCTTACAGTCGTGAAAACTTAACGAAGACAAATGTGCAAATGTCGCAATAAATGAAAATGTCGTCTATTGAAAATTGCGACAAAAAAATGATGTTTGTAAAACATAGGTGTAGGCAGCTTATAGGATCATAAAAAAAGGTGAATTGGCTGCCAACAAATTCCTATAAAAATATAAAAATATTTTGAAATTGTAAAATATTAAAATACATTATTATTTTTAAAATATATAAAAACAAAATTTTATTTAAAATTTCTTAAACAACTTGAGGCATTATCAAATTATATATTTATATGAATATGAAATAAACCTTCTCCTAGAGTTCCCGAGTATACCCAAATTAGATCTTAATTTCAAAATATTTATCACAATGTCGACCTTCCTACTCTTCTAAGCCATCAAAACTATAATATCATAACACTTCTCCTAATTCTTTTCAAGCATTGAAATAACATTTTAAAGAAATGAAAGTAATAATCCAAGTAAACTCTTACCTTTCTTAAGGCCATATAGACCAATTTTGGTCTCATGGATGTTAACCATCATCATTAAAATAATTAACAATAGTAATTCATTTATTGAATTGTAATATTATAATATTGGTAAAAGAGTGTCCTTGCATAGTTTTCTATCCTTAAAGAATAGATTTATGAAAAAATAAAAAATACACAAGTACCGAAACTCTTTTCCCGGAAAATAATCTTTCAAAGATATAATTTCATTCATCAAGTGAAAGAACATGTCTCTCAAGAAATTTTACAATGGAGTTATTCAAGCCTTTAAATAGGCTTCATCACATGCTGACACAATGGATAAATACCATGGGTTACTAAATACCACAGGCCATAAAAATTGAACAATAAACCCATAATTCCTTTGATCAAGGTTATCGTAACTAATCCATGGCAGAGTCAAAATTATCCCAACATTCCCTCCTTTAAACTTAAATTGGTATAACCACTTACTAGGTATTTGCGAATACAACATTTTCTCTATCTCCTAGTTCTTTGTCTAAATTTTACAGTATTAATTCATTCAACCAGAGGTATGCATGCCAAAATAGGTCCTACAACCATATTACCATTTACATTTGATTAACTTACAACTCCAAAATGAATACTTATAATTGCATGCCCAAGCAAGTAATTCTCAAATCATTACTATCTTCTTTTGTAAATCATTTATGTCCCTACACATTTCTTCACCTTCATCAAGATTCCAATTAGGATTGCCTGGAGGCTTATTTGGTGTAGAAGTTCCCTTTTTGGGTGGCATGTTGGCAAAGTATCACTTTTGAACCTTGATTTTGAGGTGGTTCTGCTAGACAATATTTCTTCTGTTGTATCTCCCAAGTTTCGACCCTTATGGGTATGAAACTTTCTTTTATGTGGTTCTTTGATATTTCTTCTTTGAAATTCCACAGGTCTAATCAAAATTGGATGTGCCAAGTGGAATTCATGGTAACTTCGCCACAACTTGATGATTTTTGGCATTTCCAAGAGATACCGCTTGTATAGCGTGCCCCGCACAAAATAATTGATATAAAATTCTGAAACTCGTACCAGAAATACTACAGACTGTCCACTATCCAATGAAACTAGTCTCACTCAATTTGGATACTCTAGGAAGAAGTTATTATTGTTTTACCTAGAACACCTTATTGAGACTAGTCAATAGGACTAGTCAGATACCCTATCTTCCACGTGGTGTATCTAAAAATATAAGATGACCCAAAAGCTAAAAGTTTTACCACACATAACTTACTAATTTCTATGAATATCCTCTAGAGTTTAGGGTCTGAAACATTACAGAAAATATTTTATAGTGAAAATACCACAATGATGCAATTCAGGATGATTCCAGAACTCTATCTTGTACAAGATGTATCTCCGAAATTATAAGGCCTCAGGTGCTGAAATTGTAACCCAACCTACCTTGATCCATCTACTAAATATCATCCAAGTCATTCCTTCTGAAATGTTGTAGAAAAAAAGTTATAGCGAAAATTCCAACGTGTCTCATATTATAGAGAGCTAGACAAGATCACTGTTAAAGACAAGTTTCCCATTCCTGACAATGATGAATTGTTAGATGAACTACATGGAGCAATATATTTCACAAAATTGGATCTTCGTTCAGGGTATCATCATATTAGAATGAAGGAAGAAGATATCCCAAAAACAACATTCCGAACTCATGAAGGCCATTATTAATTTTTGGTCATGCCTTTTGGCCTTACAAATGCACCTTCCACATTCCAAGGGTTGATGAATTCCATTTCCAAGCCCTTAATGAGGGGAATCATATATTTCACTAAAAATAGTTGAAATAGTTCAATGCATTTGCACATTAAGTTCTAAACTCAGATCAGTAATCTATAAGAAAGTTATGCTAGAAGTCTTTGCCAAATCATTGTTCCCAGTTTTTGTTGAAATCTCGGGGAAATACGACTATCTTTAAAACTTCTTACGTCATCCCAATTCTAATGATATCAACTCAAATTTCTTCCCCATTCCTGAGATGATTTCTTGATTGAAATGTAAATGTCCAAATCATGATGAAAATTATCGGTTTTCAAAAAACGAAAAAAAAATATCACTGATCAATCCTATGATTTCCTAGCTGTGAAATATTCAATATCACCCCGCTCTCTCATTACCATGAAGTTTCTGAAAATTTTATAAACAATTATAGAGAGTTGGAAGAATTGCAACACCTTTAACGACACTAATTAAGAAGGATGCATTTTCATGGATTCTAGAGGAAACTAAAGCTTTTGAAAAACTTAAAGAGGTGATGTGCAAAGCTCCTATATTGACCACTCCAAACTTCAAAAAAACCTTTATTGTGGAATGTGATGCCTCAGTAAATGGAATTGGTGTTGTCCTAATGCAAGAAGGAAGGCCCCTGGCTTTTGAAAGTTGACCAATCAAGAGAAAGGACTTACACAAACCCATTTATGAGAAGGAAATGATGGAAATGCTACATCCATTGAAGAAATGGTGTCCTTACCTAATAGGTAGGCACTTCAAGGTCAAAACAAATAATGATAGTCTTAAATACTTCTTGGAACAAATACTATATTCAGAAGAACAACAAAAATGGATAACCAAGATATTGGGTCATGATTTTGAAATTGTCTATAAAAAAGGGAAGCAAAATGTTGTGGCATATGCACTCTCAAGAAAGAATGAAAATGTTGAGGCCTTTCTCTGTGCTATCTCGATCATCCAACCTGATTGGATAATAGAAGCAAGGGATGAATGGAAGAATGATGAAAAAGTGTGGACTCTCATTCAAAGGTTGCAACAGGATTTTGGTGCATCAAATACATTTACATGGAAAAATGATTCACTATGGTACAAAGATCTCTTATATTTATGTAAGAACTCCCAACTCAAACAAAAGGTACTATTGGAATTGCACACCTCTCCAGTAGGAGGGCACTTGAGATTTTTGAAAACCTACCATAGGGTCAAGAAGAATTTTTTTGGGGATGGACTTAAAACTGATGTTCAAAGGTTTTTGGCAGAATGTTTGGTTTGCCAAGAAAATAAGGTGGAAACAATTAATACCCCAGGTCTTTTACAACCATTAGCCATCCCAAGTCAGCCCTGGGAGGAGGTTTCCATGGATTTCATCATAGGGTTACCGAAGTCTGAAGGAAAGAGTGTCATCATGGTGATTGTTGATAGACTGACCAAGTACGCACAGTTTTGTGCACTCTCTCATCCCTTCAAAGCTATCACAGTTGCCACTGCATTCATGGAGACAGTTCAAAAGCGACATGGCAGCCCAAAGATTATTATAAGTGACAGAGAACCCATCTTCATTGGACATTTTTGGACAGAATTATTTTCTTGTTTGGGTTCTCAATTTGCTCATAGCTCATCCTATCATCCTCAATCTGATGGACAAACTGAGATAGTGAACAAATTTCTAGAAGGCTATCTACGTTGCTTTCTCTCTGATAAACAAATACAATGGTTCAAATGGTTACCCTTGGCAGAATGGTGGTATAACACTTCCTTTCATACTGCAACAAAAATGACACCATTTATGGCACTCTATGGATACCACCCTCCTTCCATCACTTCTTCTCTAAAA
>ML777772.1:255754-268428 GCA_009831015.1 Picea engelmannii
CCAGCTGAGGAATAGATATCTTTCAGAGTATCTCATTAAATGGATGAAACTACCAACTGAAGATTCCACTTAGGAGGATGAGTATTTTATACAGAAGCATCCAGAGTTACTCAAGCATTGTGGACAACACTTGTCTCAAGGGGAGGGGAATGTTAAGCCCTAAATAATGGCTCATTACCCCTTAATTGGGGCATATTACATTAGTAATTTTATTTTATTTATGTCGGTTTCAATCCATTAGTTGTAATTATACTTCCTAGTCTCCTATATATACCAAGGAGACATTTTCATTTGGAATCATATTGTAATTGTACATTTATGTGGGTGTAAGGAGGTTTCCCCCTCGAAGAGGCTTATTATCTGAATTTCTCTCTTTTTCAAGGTGTTGAGTACTTATTCTGAGGTTTTTCTATGCTATATTGATATTTGGTTCTTAACAAACCCCATGCCTTACAAACCTTTGTTTATAAATCCATCACCTTACAAGGCTATTGAGCCTCCCCCGACCAACTTAAAC
Source organism: Picea engelmannii (assembly GCA_009831015.1). NCBI lineage: Eukaryota > Viridiplantae > Streptophyta > Pinopsida > Pinales > Pinaceae > Picea > Picea engelmannii. Next base: position 256,272 of record ML777772.1, read on the forward strand.
ATTGACTTAGGTGAATTAGCCTCTGATTCCTTTTGCAATTATCATCAAGAAAACCATTTAGAGAAAGATTTCCCCCAATGGGTGCATGCCATAAACCTACTAGCTAATTGTTTACTGGATGGTTGTACCCTAACTGAGCAACCCAATGATCAAACATCGAATTCCATAGAAAATCAAGCTAGTGATCCACCTTAGTAAACATGGAATGGTGCTATCGGATGTAAATTATACCTCATCTTTTGAAGGTCCCACTGTAGATGAAGAACCACCTAAAATATTGGTATTCCAAATGAGGAGCAAAGGACCCATCATAAAAAATAAACCTATCATAGCCCAAGCTCCTAAAAAACATGAAAGAACCACTTTTTATGCTCGACCAACCCCTCTACTTACTGTTTCCATGAAATTCCATGCTCATGAAACATTAAAGTTAGAATATAATGTGGTAAAGGTTCTGAGAAAAATGAAAGAAAAGATTTATGTGATGGTCTTATGCAAAATTCCTCAACAAAAACAAGTTTTGATGCAGACCTTGAAAGAGGATGAATATCCTATGGTGAATCCAAATTTGAATCCAAGCACTAGTAAAGTCACATATGGGAAAATCAGGAAGCCAAATGTAAACATAGTGTCTACTAATAGGAAACCTAGGTCATCTATCCCGCCATTTTTGTTAACCTTCGAAATTTACAATAGGAATTTGCACAACTCTTTAGTTTATTCCAATGCATCCTCAAATTTGATGCCTCTACGAGTATGTAAGAAGTTTAACACTACCCCTACCAAAAGTGACACACACTTTATCCAACTATATAGAACATAAGTTAAGGTGATCGAAGAACTAAAAGATGTTATAATTTTCATTGCCTCTAATCCAAAGTTTCACCAATTCATCGACATCATTGTTGTAGATATTCCATAAGATTATGGAATGTTGCTAAGTGTCTGAAAAAATACATGGTTACTTCAACACAAATTGGTCCCACTTATGGTCACCACTAAAACTAAATCCTAACATAATTAGGATCAACAGGGAAAACTATTTCAAACACATTGTTACTGATCTAGAAGATCTGAATGAACCTTCCTCTACATAACTCCCTATGTAAGGTAATTATTCTTGTGACTCTAACTTTTGGAATTTCTCACCATGTTTATCCAAAGTGTTATCCTCACAAAATTCAGATTTATTGTTGCAAGAAAACTCATAGATAATTGAAAAATGTGCTAATCCCAAGAAGATATTCCAAGTACATATCCTAGAAGTGTTACGACAAAAATATCTCTATGGCTAGGGTGAACCAAAACAGAAAGTAGTAATTGTAGAAATCGAATCAATTCCAGGATATTCTATATAAACTAATGTGCAAAGGATGTAAGAAAGAGGCCTACCTAATCCAAACATTTGATGATGTCCACCGTTGAGCACTTCGACCTAAATCTTTATACCTACAACAAGTTCTCAACAAACAAGCAAAGCAATCATATAGTGATAATATAACAAGTTATCACATTAGATATCATAATACATTAATATACAAAACAAACATGCCCATGGATCATAACACATATATTTTTGAGATATGAATTGGACAGGAAAGGAGTATTTCTATTAATAAAGGATTAGCAGAAGTGAAAACATTACAGACTTTTGTATTGGCATTGTTTAGAACCAAGAAACTGAGTTCCTTCCAACTAGGCCTCCACCACTTCAATCCTCCACCAAAGGCAATCTCATGTAAGGGAGACAAAGAGGTTCTCCATCAATAAGGGAAGAGCTTGGGGGTTGAACAATGTGTTCAAACTTAAAGGACAAAAGGATTCAGAATCAATAATGAAGTAATAATTTCTCCAGAGTAACTTTGCTCTCAAAGTTGAATTCTCTCCCCTTTTCCATATCTCGGAATTGGCTTCTTTATAGCCTTCAAAATGCAGCTGAAGGGCCTAGTCAGAACATTTCCAGTATATGGAAGGCCAAGGATCATATATCTCTTGTCGTGACATGGAAACCAAACATTTAATTTTTATTTTCTGTCACAAATTCTGATGTACACGGGTTGTAGTGGAGCAACCAACATATACGCATGTTGTATATCTTGCAAGGTGCGTACAAGTGGAAAAATATTTATTTTTGTCTCTAGATTCATCAATTAGGGAAAGTAAGTCTGCATAAGGAAATGGAGTAAATCCCTCTATGCAATATTGCATAGGGTGAGGCAAATATTTCTCTAACAAGAAGACAAAAATGACACTCTGAGGGTTGAACCTAACAAGAAAGTACCAAAATTCACTTCTGATATCTGGACTCTATTCTTTAACAGATCCAAATCCAAGGAAGGGGATGGTGTAGGCTACATTTTTATTGATCCGGTAGGAAAACACAGTTTATTATCCCATATATTAGAGTTTGAATGCATAAACAATACCATCGAGTACAAGGCTCTGGTTCAAGGAATCAAGAAAGATGTTGACCTAAAAATAAAGGAACTAGTTGTCTTTGGTGATTCAGAAATCGTTTTCAGGTAGGTAAAGAACAACATCCAATACAATTATCCTCATTTAAGAAACTATCAGCATGAATTACATAGGTTGATAGATAACTTTATATAATTTAACATCACAACAATCCCTCGAGAAAATAATATACTTGTTGATTCTCTAGATCCAATAGCTTCAATATTATATCCCATTGAAGATTATGAAGCTTCTAGGTTCACCATATAATTTTCATACAAACCTTCCTTCCCCGATAAGATCACCAACTGGAGGGTATTTGAATAGAACAAACAAATTATATCCTTCTTGAGCAATGAAGAAAATTTCAGGGACTTGGCCATCGATGATGATTTTTTCCAAAAGATACTCGTTGAGCATGAATATGGAGAGAATAATAAAGATAAAGAAAATATTACAACTCAACCCAAACTTCATATTATTCCCAAGGGAGTAGTCAACCTTGAAAACGTTTTTGATTTACAAGAGAAATTTAAAAATGCCATCAATGTCAAAACCAACATTTATTTCCTTTCCTATGAACTCATAATTCTAGGAACTATTGATAATCCTAGGAACATTAACCTTGGGAAATCATTGTCTGCTAAGGAAAATAAGGCTTACTTAAAGTTATTTAAATAATACCAGGATGTTTTTTCTTGGTCCTACCAGGATTTGAAAATGTATGATACTAGGATAATCCAACACACCATCCCACTTAGACCTGAGTTCAAGCCATTCCAAAAACAATTAAGGAAATTCCATCCATTGTTGGAGCCCCTGATGCAGAAGGATATAAAAAAATATTAGATTCTAAGATAATATTTCAAGTGAGACATTCTACATGGGTAGCAAACTTAGTGTCAGTTAAAAAGAAGTTAGGAGAAATTTGTTTATGTGTAGAATTCAAAAACTTGAATATGGATTCAACAAAAGATAATTTCCCCGCTTCCACCATGGAACAAATCCTGCAGAATGTGTCTATATCTTAGATGTTCTCACTTCTATATGGATTCTCAGGATATAACCAAATTTTGGTATCGAAAGAGGACATATTGAAGAAAACCTTCTAGACTAAATGGGGAACATTCTCCTACAAATGCATGTCATTTGGATTAATTAATGCAGGAGAAACCTTCCAAAGATCCATGGTTGCGAATTTTAGAGGATTAAGCAACATGTGTGTGGTATTTTACTTATATTATGTCACTATCTACTCCAACAATAGGGAAGAACACATTTCTCGCCTCACCCAAATTTTTGAAAGGTCATATTATTTCTAAATACAACATCAATATTGACCCCAAATGAGTAAAGGATATTTCACATCTCCCACTCCCTCACAATAAAAAGGCTATGCAATGTTTCTTTGGGAAGATCAATTTCATGAGGAAATTTCCACCCAACTTTGCTTAAATAATTAAACCATTGCAAAGGATGAAACACACAGATTCAGAATTTAGATGGAATGAGTAAGGAAGAGATTCCTTCAATAAAATAAAATATCCTATTTCTCAAGCCCCTATTTTACAAATCTCTTATTTAAACACAAATTTTATCCACCATACTTTTTCCTCGGAACAATATTTAGTCGCAGTCCTCACTTTGAAGGATGATGACAACAATGAGGCCCCCATCTCTTTCATGAGCATAAATATCCAAGGACATGAACTTAATTACCTGGCTATTGATAAACAAGAATATGTTGTCTATAAGGTAGTAAATAACTTCATATCCTATATCTTGAAAAATCATACAAAGGCTATAGTGCCTCAACCAATAGTAAGGTCACTTTTAACGCAATAGGAAATGGGAGAAAGGAGAGTAAATTGGATGGTTGTAATGAATGAATTTGATCGAGACATCAAATCAACAAATATAGTCATGAGATAAGGGTTGTGTAAACTAGCCACAAAATCCTAAGACCTAATAGAATCAGAAAATTTGGGTTGGGAAAATGAGTTGTCTTCGTGGTGTAGCGAAGTATTGTGTATCCCACCCATGCAGGATTCTTGGTATAATGACCTATCTTATATCCTCTATCATGGCACTTTTCCTAAACATATAAATCCCATAAAGAGGAGAGAACTTAAGTTAAAATATACTCAGTACTGTCTCATAAATTCGGTGTTGTTCCGCATGAATTATGATGGTGTGTTGCTAAGGTTCCTTGAAAAATAAGATTTTGAAAACCTATTGAAGGAACTTCACGATGGGCCTGCAAGGGGACATTTCATAGGAGAGACTACTTCTCATAAAATATTAAGGGTGGGATATTATTTTCCAACTTTGTTTAGAGATGCACACCCATATGTAAGAAGATGCAAAGTTTTTCATATAATCATTGGAAAAGAGAAGAAGGAATCCATCCCATTAGAGTCAGTAACAATTTCTAGACCGTTTGAGAAATGGGGAATAGAAGTTATAGGAGAGATAAAACCAAAATCATCTAAACAACAAAAAGTTATAATAACTACAACTAATTATTTCACGAGGTGTTTAGAAGTTATTCCCCTTACCCATGTTAACGAAAAGGTAGTAATACATTTTTTATAACACATAATAAAAAGGTTTGGTGTACCTTTTGTTTTTGTTTTTGACAATGTTGCATACTTTTCTTCTACTCTTTTGAATGAATTTTCTCTAGATAAATGAATTATTTTGAGATACTCCACTAACTATTAACCATAGGGAAATAGTGTTGTAGAGTCAACTAATACAAATCTTGTAAGAATTTTCAAGAAAACAATAGTATAAAATCATTGGAATTGACACAATGCACTTCACAATGCTTTATGGGATGACAGGGTAGCTCCCAAGGAAGTCCTAGAGAATTCTCCTTATTTCTTGATGTATGGAAAATAGGTTATCCTGCCAACTAATATATATCTCCAATCCTTGTAACTTTCTCAGTACTCAAGGGGACAACACTTGTCAAGCATGCAACACAGAATATATACGCTTTTAATGGTTGAGGAAGAAAGAGAACATGCTAGGAGGAAGTTTCCAGCTCACCAATAGATAGTTAAAATATGGTTTGATAAAAACAAGCATGGGGAATTTCTTTTTGAAGTAGGATATTTAGTCCTAAAGTGGGATAAAATAAATTATCTAAAAGGGAAACACTCAAAGTTCCGAAGCCTATGGCTTGGACCTTTTCAAATTGCTGAGAATATTGGGGTAGGCACGTATTGATAGCAAAGTCTCAGGGAAGAGCTTGAGGCTCTCCTTGTTAATGGAAAATCCCTAAAATGTTTCTTTTCATAGCTTCCTTTCAGGCAGTCTCTTGTACAATAGCTTACCTTTTTTCCTTTCATTTTGTTTTGATTATATAGATCATTCTTGTAGGTCTATGTGTTCTCATTTGATTTTAGCTTATATTTTCTTCTATTATGATTATGATTTTTAGGTTTTTTTACTTTATTTCGATTTTGAGTATGATCTCGAAGATGTTTTTTGCTAATACCATGATGCAATATGGAAAACGTGATTTTTGTATCCATTATCCCTCAATACCACGGACAAATGAGAAGTTCCTACTAGACCATAGATTCCAATGCAGAAATAATTCAAATGTTTTATGCATACCACTCAGGGAACAAACAAGTTGAAGTTCTCTTCCATGTGGCATGGGAATACTAAGGGAAATGGACTGGAGGAGAGCATATATTATACCCCATAAAGAGAAGAGTGTGTCCTCATTCTTATGAGTAAAGACAGTAAGGAAAACCATAAGTGTTAGTTCTTCCACTAAAAGAAACATATATCCTCTTCCCTGGTCTATTGTTGGAACCTGTATAATAATTTTATATATAAGTACGAGAACAAAATATATTTTCATAAAAATCAAGAATTTACAATCAGGGAGGGTATGTAGATATCTCTTCTAGGTATATGGATGCTCAATGGAAGCGGAGAAAGGTCAGTGATATCGGGGTGACTCCATCGACGCTATGGATGTTGGCTGGTAGCAGAGAAACACCATGGGAAGATCCTAACTTTAAGAATTAAAGATACCAGAATTGCTAGCAGCCATGAGTTCCAATTGAGCTCTCATCAAGTGGGTATGCATTATTGGCTCAGTGAAAAGAGGAATGGAATCAGATGAATCCCCATAAGTGGCCAACATAAGTGTTCCATGGGCCATATACATACATATTTCCAAATTGTTTGTGGGTCATTATCTTGAGTTGAAATCTAACTCTCAAAATTTCTTACTAATAATAGTAATAGATGGTGACATACATGTTTGTTTCGCCTAGTCAATCGCCATTTGTTGAGGACTCAACACACCCTCAAAATTTGTAAAAATTTATGGTACCACTTTTCTTTGATTTCATCGTTATACTTTGATTTTCACATGATCATGATCAAGTTTTGAGGAATTTTCTTTTTTTTCCCTCCTTGGACAAGTCTCAAGCTTAATATAGATTTCCATTAGAAGAGGAAGAAGTCTAGATGGTTTAAGTGATTATTTAAGGTCTTCAACACTTAGTACTTTTAAAATCATTCATTTTTTCCTACAATGTCTGACTTCCATTGATGCCTAACATACACCCCTCAAGAGTGTCGATATCAATAAACATTGGGCATCGACCATGTCGGCATACACACAATGCCATTAAAAATTGGGAAGTAATGTGATGACAATGATGTTCATCGACCATCGACACATGATGGTAAACATTGAAAAATTATCTTCATACAATCCAAGTGCCAATGCCGATATATGATCTATACTCCAAATTGTGACCACCCAATATTAATGAGAAGGATATCTTAATTGTTGATTCTTTAGGTTGAATTTCACCCAATGTTAGTGCAAGGTAAGCCACGTCAACATTTTCCACATCACCATCAACATGTTTTTCACCACGTGGTTAGTCTTACATCCTTCCCAATAGCCATGCCATTATGTTACCCACCCTTGGACGCGTCAGCTGAGTTGTGTATGATATGCCATGGTACTGCCACATCATCCAGCCACGTCATCGCAAGTGACTCACTAGTTTCCTTGGGGTGTGAGAAAATATTATTGAAGAGATCAAAGGAAGGATATGATATAGTGGACTCATTGACGTTGATGTTACATCAGTCATTGGCCAGTCATGTGTACAACTATCATAACTCGTATAATCTTCCTAGCTCGTTGATGACTGATATTTTGTCGATGTTGATGAACGAAAACCCAAGATATTCCTTTTTGACACATGAAGAAAGATGTTGATGATTGGTTATAAGGAAATAATATGCATTGTGGGCCATCCATATGACCTACTACATTAATATAGGTCATCCACAACTTACACGAAGGATCTAAGAACATCGAAACTACAAAACCGGATGTAATTTCTTTGATGCCGATGTCATTTCGGTGATCAGTCAAAACCACGATCACGACAAAAATATTAAGGAATATTAAGTGCACCGATGACTGGTGGCACATTGACATCGACGATCCCCAACCCACCACTTCCCGTTGAGACTCATGAATGAGACCAATGATAGTCAATTTCAATAGAACGAACATTGATCTTAATTGTTCACGCTATCACACGTTGATCTAGACCATCCATATTCTACAATAAGGATTGGAATGACTTGTGTTTTAAGGAAAATGACCTCATTCATCCCCACATTTGTAACCTATCCAAGTAGGCCACATAATACAAGGAAGCCTTGAACTTTATGCTTCATGATTTGAATTCCACCTCAACATCACACACACAAACAAATCGTTGGGCGGAGGGGGGTCCCTTGTCCCACAAACAAGGGGGTCTCATACACCAATCTGGTGTGCTGGCTTGGCCGTGACCTTAAAAATAGATTATTATTATTATTATTATATTGAAAAGCTCTTCACACACAAACATAAAATCCAACGCTCATCTTCCTTGATATTAATGATAAAACAATTGATACAAGTCATTCAAGCCATAAATAGGGACATATCCCCAACCCATGATACTAATAGTAATTGCGTGCCAATCGATCATTGTTTAAAACCAATGATCAACCAAATTAATGTTCCCTTGCGCCATTGGTTTATGTAGCACAATAAATGCATAAGCATGGTGTTGATGATGAATTTAATTCCCAAGGATTTGCAAGGATTTTTTTTCATCAACATTTATGAATTCAAATGGGATGGATAGAAATGACTTATTTGAATCCAGTTTTTCCCATTCGTCTTATCATAATTTCAATAGAGAAATAGATATGTCTGCACAACAAGAGATTTTGTATAACCGAGTGTTGTGCTCGTTGCAAGATGAACTATTGTCAAAGTTGACTGCTATTTCGAAATCGGTAAGTGTCAAAATCCTGAAAGCCCAGCTTTTCACAGGTGTTGTGGTCATTTTTTGGTAAGTTGCTCGCAATATTTAATTAATTGAAATTTAACAATGTTGTTTTGGAAGTAAAAATGCCTCCTCGACCACCAACGACTCGAGAATTACCAGATATGACAAAGGGGAATAATTTATTAGTTGGAGAGGATTATAATCCTACTACTGCTAGAGAATAGGAACTCATGCCCAAGGAGGAGCCTATAATAAAAATTTCATAGAAAAAGTCGTTAGCTCCACCACTCCTCTACAGAGATAAAGATTCAAGAATTACAACTAGGGTACATATGCCCACCTGGCTTGAACTTTAAAATAAAATTCACAATGATGATTTTCCTGAATTCACTATGCATAGTGATCTAGAAGTAAGAGTCTTGGAAGACTAGGTCTTTCAAAATATAAAATTATCTTCCTTGTACATGGTAGCCTCCAAAACCTCGGTTTTACCTTGAATATAAACTTTAGAATGGATAATTAATCACACCAAGGATGACAAATGTTTGATTAACAATGTGAATGATCAATGTGTTGGTGCTTTTATGCCAATGGAGGTAAACAATTATTGCAAACTCAGAGATCCTGAATTCTAGATCAATACCAACTTCATAGTTAGGTTTTATGACCAACACAACAATAATCATTTTTTGGCATCATGGTGGAAGGAAGATAGGAAATGTTTGAACATAGCATCTTAATTGTACAGCATTATAAACTTGAGAGAACCATACGTGTTCCTCATGGCCTCGATATTCCATTTGTATGGGGAAAGGGACTACTCCAAGTTTTCAGAATCCTAGATGTCCCTGGCATATACAATAGCCATGTCCAGAAGTGTCATCAATTGGGGTGCCATAATTTCAAAAAAAATGAGCATTAGGGTTGAGGAATCATAAAAACCAAAAGTAGGAGAAGTCCCCTCTTTATTTATGGCCTCACACCTATTATATGCAATGTGTGTTAGAAATGTATTTCCAGGGTTGGGGTTAAGCTGGCATGTTTCAGAGTTACCCGTCCATGTCTATTTCAACATCATTTGGGATAATAGGTATAATAAGTCTTACACTTCAATATGTGATGAATTATTAGCTAGGGTATATTTCCTAATCTTTAGGAAAAATTGTCCAAGGATTTCTGAAGAAACTATAAAGGTCATCTCCAGAGTATGGCATTGGTACCTGGAAGAGAAAAGTATGTATCTAATGATTTTCGGAGCCACCAAGGCCCCACATCTACTGCCATACTATATTCTAGACCAGATGGTATTGGGGAATATTTTTTACCAAACTATCTTGTAGGGCTTCATTTCCTCCCTAGTGAAAGATAAGAAAACAACATTCATTCCATACAGATTTTATGTAGGATATCACTTCGTAAAAGACACCACACGGGCCAGGACTGAATCCCAAAGCCAAGTAGAATACAGGTTTTACAAGGGAAAATACAGGAAACATGATCCAAAAAACTTTGTGTGTCAACATGATGGGAAGGTAGTATCTCACTGGTTGTATGCACATGACAGTTTCGAAAATGAAATATTCATTGAAAATTATATGCATTGTGAAGAGGTCCTGCGAAGGAAAGAGAAACTAGACCTTATGTGATTCAAATATATTTCAGGAGATGAACAATTAGACTAGTTAGAAGAGAAATGAAGAGTTGTTGTACTATAGGAACAAAATTAAAATGCAGAGAAATCAACAAGAAGATCTGAAGCACTAGGGATCCTAGTGGAAGATGAGAGAGTATTTCATGAACATGGAAAACATACTACCATTCAAGTACTAGATCCACCAACCATAACTCTAGTAATACATATGGGAGAATGAGAACTGACACCCCCAAGGGAAATTTCACTCGAGGGAGACAATGAACAACCAGTTGTGGAGTAGGTATAGGTAGAGCATTCTAGAGTAAGTGGTAAAGAGAGAAAGGAAGATGAACATGACACAAGAGATTCCACCTCAGCATGAAAGGGAGAGACACAAGAAAAAGAGTAGGAAGGATCTCAAGAATACAAATATGAAAGTAATAGTGAGGGTTCTATCCTATAAGAAAATACCTTGGATTAAGAAGAGAGTGAAGAAATTTTAGATGTTGAAGGGCGACTATTAAGAACCAAATATCAATATAGCATAGAAAAACCTCAGAATAAGTACTCAACGCCTTGAAAAAGAAAGAAGTTTAGATAATAAGCCTCTTCAAGGGGGCAACCTCCTTTTACCCCACATAAATGTTCAAGTACAAGATGATTCCAAATGAAAATGTCTCCTTGGTATATATAGGATACTAGCAGGTATAATTACAACTAATGGAATACAGTTGACATAAATAAATTAAAATTACTAATGTAATATGCCCCAATTAAGGGGTAATGAGCCAATATTAGGGCTTAACATGCCCCTCCCCTTGAGACAAGTGTTGTCCGCAATGCTTGAGTAACTATGGATGCTTCTGTATAAAAGACTCATCTTCCCAAGTGGAATCTTCAGCCAGTAGTTTCATCCATTTAATGAGTTACTCTGAAATGGATATATTCCTCAGCTGGCGAATTCTTGTGTCAGTGATGGATTCAGGCTCCAATATGATTTTTCATTCCTCGTCAAGTTATGGCAATATAGTTTGAACTGGGATCTTATTGCCTATAACCTTATTTAATCATGAAACATGGAAAACTAGGTGTACTCGTGAATATGCACGCAACTCCAATTTGTATTCCATAGTACCAATCTTTTGAAACACCTTATAAGGGCCATAGTACTTTGGTGATAATTTATTATCCTTCTTGGCTCTATGGTAGGTTTTCAAAAACCTCGAGTGTCCTCCTACTAGAGTGGGGTGCACATCCAATAGTAACTTTTGTTTGAGTTAAGAGTTCTTACATAAATATAAGTGATCTGTGTACCATAGTGAATCATTTTTCCATGTAAATGTATTTGATGAACTGGAATCTTCCTGCAACATTTGAATGAGAGTCCACACTTTTTTGACATTATTCCATTCATCCCTTTATTCTATTATCCAATCAGGTTGGATGATCGAGATAGCACAGAGAAAGGCCTCAACATCTTCATCCTTTCTTGAGAGTGCATCTGCCACAACGTTTTGCCTCCCCTTTTTATAGACGATTTCAAAATCATAACCCAATATCTTGGTTACCCATTTTTGTTGTTGTTATAAAGATAGTCTTTGTTCCAAGAAGTATTTAAGACTATCATGATCTATTTTGACCTTGAAGTGCCTACCTATTAGGTAAGGATGCCATTTCTTCAATGCATGTAGTATTTCCATCATTTCCTTCTCATAAATGGGTTTGTGTA
>ML777772.1:288068-300765 GCA_009831015.1 Picea engelmannii
GTTTATCTGGAGCTCAATTGGTTCCATTATATTTGAGAATGGAGTTTAGTGGGTGTAATGTGCATATGAATCTATGTCTAGGCCTAGAGGGTAACTTCCTTCTAACACTATTATTATGGTTTGATCTCATGGGTGAGTTACAAATTTGTTTATTAATGATATATGGATTGAATTGATCTAGTGTGCTTGTAAGATCTCATTCTAATAATATTTATATGAATGATAATTATGCAGTTGGGATTTTGAAGGGTAAGTATGTAGGTGGAACTCACATTTTTCATGCCATCTGATTTATCAATATTGTTGTCAATGTTGATTGAATCAATCACTAACTCCAGCCAACATTATACATCACCAAATTCTATGAATAGGTGTTTATGAACATTAAACATTGGAAAACAAAAATGTTCAGGGAGAACATAATATGCCACATCATCTTACAGTAAAAAATCTCTAAAAAAAAATTATTAATTGAATAATAGTTGTTTACACCATTATCTGTCCTTGGATTTTGAATTTAAGTATACAAGGAAATGAAGGAAAATTTCATGACGCAAGAGAAGAAAATGATTTAGACCTTTTCGGAAATGTGTATTGGATCGTGGAGGTGACCACCCTTCAAACCTGCATTTTTCAAAGACATTAAAAGGTTAAATGACTGAATAATAGATAAACATCTATGAGGAGATAATCATGTACAAGTGCAAAGGAAGGCTACTAGGTGGGCTTGAAACAAGAGAACTCTTAGCTCACACATACACAATACATAAGATAAGACGCCATGTAAAAATCAAGTGCACCACTATCTAAGGGAGTTTTAGCCTTTGGGATACATTGTGCAAGAACATTAGATATGAAGTCTACCTAATAAAATATCATCCCATGCTTGAGCACCCCATGCATAATCAAAATCCATCTTAACCATATGTATCTAGTGCCTCGTCTACCATACAAGAGGTTCAAGAGAATTGATAAGGCTTGAAGTTCCATTTGCAATTTTTGTATTAAGTGTACCTTACTTGTGGTAGTTTGGAATGGCTTAACTAAAAGCCACCATGCCTTCACAATGTTATAAACATCATGCATTTTGCTAAAATGTTGCAACCACCAAAGGTTTATTGACATTGTGGGAGGTGAGAATTCATACATCCTTTGAAGAGTATCAATGCCATATTGCTCGATTATGTCATCGATCTATGATTTCGATGTTCAACTTGTTACATCCACATTCTCAATCAAGGTATTTAGCATGTTTATGTATGGAGAAATTCCTCTTTGTATCCCACCTTGTGGAATCACAAGACCTTAACATTGAAATCCTCAGGTTCCTATCCTTGGCTTATTTTTTTGCTCGCAATGATTTGTGGAAGGTTCAACATCATCATACATATCATAGAGGAATGAATAAGTAGGGTTTGAGGCAATGTTGAGTAGAAACACCATGTCCATGAAACAATGAAAAGACACAATGAAAAGAATGGTAATGCTCTTTTTCATGTGAGACACAATGAAAATACACAATGAAAAGAAGGGTAATGCTTTGAAAAAATATTATAAAATGATTGACATGGCCATTTCCAACCACTCATGTTTAATCCTTAAAACTTATTATTACATCTTCCAAAAAAATTATTTTTGCATGTTGCACCAAGTTTAAAGTTTGGACATTTCTTGGAAAAAGATGCTTGCCAAATGTCGCATGTCACAAAATGTTAAGAACCAAATATCAATATAGCATAGAAAAAACTCAGAAAAAGTACTCAACGCCTTGAAAAAGAGATAATTTCAGATAATAAGTCTCTTCGAGGGGGAAACCTCCTTTTACCCCACTTAAATGTTCAAGTACAAGATGATTCCAAATGAACATGTCTCCTTGGTATATATAGGAGACTAGGAGGTATAATTACAACTAATGGAATAAAGCTGACATAAATAAAATAACATTACTAATGTAATATGCCCCAATTAAGGGGTAATGAGCCAATATTAGGTCTTAACATGCCCCTCCCCTTGAGACAAGTGTTGTCCGCAATGCTTGAGTAACTCTATATGCTTCTGTATAAAATACTCATATTCCCAAGTAGAATCTTCATTCGATAGTTTCCTCCATTTAATGAGATACTCTAAAATGGATCTATTCCTCAGCTGGCGAATTCTTGTGTCAATGATGGCTTTAGTCTCCAATATAATTTTTCCTTCCTCGTCAAGTTCTGGAAATATAGTTTGAACTGGGATCTTGTCACCTATAACCTTCCTTAAGCATGAAACATGGAAAACTGGGTGTAATCGTGAAGATGTAGGCAACTCCAATTTGTATGCCATAGTACCAATATTTTTCAACACCTTATAAGGGCCATAGTACTTTGGTGATAATTTATTATCCTTTTTGGCTTGATTGAGGGACATCTATTTGTATGGATGTAGTCTTAAAAAACCTAATCCCCTACTTCAAAACTTCTTTCACTACGATGTTGATCTGCTTGTTGTTTCATGCGATTTTGTGCCATGGTCAGGTTGTCCTTTAAGATTTGGAGAACTTTTTGTTGATTCTCGATGTGATATTCCACTATTGGAACATTAGAGTTTTCTTTTAGAGAAGAAGTGATGGAAGGAGGGTGGTATCCATAAAGTGTCATAAATGGTGTCATTTTTGTTGCAGTATGAAAGGAAGTGTTATACCACCATTCTACGAAGGGTAACAATTTGAACCATTGTGTTTCTTTATCAAATACAAAGCAACAAAGGTAGCCTTCTAGAGATTTGTTCACTATCTCGGTTTGTCCATCAGATTGAGGATGATAGGATGAGCTATGAGCCAATTGAGTACCCAAACAAGAAAATAATTTTTTCCAAAAATGTCCAGTGAAGATGGGATCTCTGTCACTTACAATAATATTTGGGTAGCCATGTAGCTTTTGAACTGTCTCCATGAATGAGATGGCAACTGTACTAGCTTTGAAGGGATGAGAGAGTTCAAAAAAGTGTGTGTACTTAGTCATTCTATCAACAATCACCATGATGACACTCTTTCCTTCAGACTTTGGTAACCCATGATGAAATCCATGGAAACCTCCTCTCAATGCTGACATGGGATGGCTAATGGTTGTAAAAGACCTGGAGTCTTACTTTTTTCCACCTTATTTTGTTCGTAAACCAAACATTCTGCCACAAACCTTTGAACATTAGTTTTAAGGCCATCCCAAATAAAACCCTTCTTGACTCTATGGTAGGTTTTCAAAAATCCCGAGTGCCCACCTACTCGAGAGGTGTGCAATTCCAATAGTACCTTTTGTTTGAGTTGGGAGTTCTTACATAAATATAAGTGATCTTTGTACCATAGTGAATCATTTTTCCATGTAAATGTATCAGTTGCACTAGAATCCTACTGCAACCTTTAAATGAGAATCCACACTTTTTCATCATTATTCCATTCATCCCTTGATTCTATTATCCAATCGGGTTGCATGATCGAGATAGCATAGAGAAATGCCTCAACATCTTCATCCTTTCTTGAGAGTGCATCTACCACAAAATTTTGCTTCCCCTTTTTATAGATGATTTCAAAATCATAACCCAATATCTTGGTAACACATTTTTTTTTCTTCTGAAGATAGTCTTTTTTCCAAGAAGTATTTAAGACTATCATGATCTGTTTTGACCTTGAAGTTGTTTCAAGATTAATCCGTAAGTGCGGACACAAACCGATCTCCCTAGATCCACCTGGATCTAGAACAAAACATGACAGAATAATACACTTTCCCTAGATTTAGCCTATTGAATGAACTAAGAGATAGGGATCACAGACATACCTTATGAACGCTTTCCTTAGGTCTCTGTTGTTCCAAGCTTCGCTCCAATGCTCTTGTGCCGTTCATATCACAACAGTACAAACCAATCGAAGTGAAAGCAAATCAATATATTCAATAGCTAATCTATACATATGATCAAGGAGTTATGTAATAAAGTGACATCATCTTTATGGGAAAGGGACATATTACTGTATTGAATTAATTAAAAGTGAAACTTACAACCTAAGCCTTGATGTTGTAGATCTCCTTTCGATGGCTCCTAGATCTGACACACACACTTGCTCATGCATGAAGAAAATCAACCACTTTTGATGACTTTGTTGTTGTCTCTAGCTACTGTAGCATCAATCCTTCATACAGGCTTTCAATAATTCTCCAATCAATCTCTTGCTAGTTTGCTTCTAACCTTTTCCATGAGCGTTCCCCTCAATATATAGGAGAAAATAGATTAGTTACTTGGATAGGAATGATCCCAAGATATCTGGAATACGAGCACCTGAACAACCATTCGAAGCCAACTCATGCTTCTAGAAGATTCCCTTCTAGAAGGTTCAAGATTTTATCTTTTTCCCTTCCTTTAGATGATGTTCACACCCTGACAGTTAGGTACAGTGTGAACCCCTCACACTCCAGCTTAATGCAGCCTGTGAGAATCAGGCATTCTTGCAGGCAGATATATAGGTAGCATGTGAACATCCCTTAAAAGTATGATTCTTGGAAGCAGACAAATGTAACTTTTCTCAGGAAAGTGTTCTTAGTGAAGAGCTTGATTTTCCATCATCATAACATCATCACGATGACCAAAATTGTGGATAAAAGAAGTGCCCACCTATTAGGTAAGGACGCCATTTCTTCAATGCATGTAGTATTGCCATCATTTATTTCTCATAAATGGGTTTGTGTAAGTCCTTTCCCTTGAGTGGTCGAATTTCAAAAGCCAGGGTCCTTCCTTCGTCCATTAAGACAACACCAATTCCATTTCCCGGGGCATCACATTCGACAATAAAGGTTTTTGTGAAGTCTGGAGTGGTCAAGACAGGAGCTTTGCACATCACCTCTTTAAGCTGTTCAAAAGCTTTAGTTGCCTCTGGATTCTGTGAAAATTCATCCTTCTTAGTTAGTGCCATTAAAGGTCTTTCTATTATTCCATAGTGCCAAACAAACTTGTGGTAGTAACCTGTCAAACCCAAAAATCCTCTAAGATTCTTCAATGTTTTGGGAATCGGCTAGTCCATCATGACCTTAATCTTGTTAGGGTCTACCTTGACACCATCATGAGATACAATATGACCCAAATACTCTAACTCCTTCACTCCAAAGAAACATTTGGATGGTTTGGCATATAGTTGTTGCTTCTTTAGTAGTTGTATCACCTTGTCAACATGTCGCACATGATCCTCTCAAGACTTGCTATAGATTAGTATATCATCAAAAAATACTAACACAAATTTTCAAAGGAAGGGATTTAAAATGGAATTCATCAACCGTTGGAATGTGGAAGGTGCATTTGTAAGGCCAAAAGGCATGACCAAAAATTCATAATGGCCTTCATGAGTTCAGAATGTTGTTTTTGGGATATCTTCTTCCTTCATTCTAATCTGATGATACCCTAAACGGAGATCCAATTTTTTGAAATACATTTCTCCATGTAGTTCATCTAACAATTCATCAATGACGGGAATGGACAACCTATCTTTAATAGTGATCTTGTTGAGCTCTCTATAATCTGGACACATACGCCATGAGTTATCTTTTTGAATACCATTACCACTGGTGCAGAGTAAGAAATTTGGCTAGGTCTAATAATGCCATCCTCTAACATTTCTTCATCCATGCACTCAATTTCACTCTTTTGGGAATAAGGGTATCTGTATGGCCTGATGTTAGGAGGAACTCTCCCAGGAATTAGGTGAATTTTATGATCATGATTTCGAGTGGGTGGAAGACCTTTCAGAATATCTTCAAATACTTTGGAATTCTTATCAATGATCTCTTGTATATCTTGAGGAATAGATGGCTTAGATGTTTGAACATCTAGTCAGCATAGTTGTGCAATAATGCCTTGATGCCCCTTTTTCAATAATTTTGTCATGCCATTAGAGCTTATCACCTTATCAGGTTTCCTTGTGATACCTCTTAACTTGATTTTTTTTCCTTCCAATGAAAATTTCATGAAAAGTTCCTGAAAATTAAAAGCCATTGTTCCTAATGATTGTAACCATTGGATTCCTGGTACAACATCTGCACCACCCATGGGTATAGAAATCATTGGACTATTCATTACATATTCCCCCATAGTAAGATTAATCTTATTGCATTTTCTTGAGCAATTGATAGTTCCTCCATCTGCAATCATTACTTGAAACTCTGGCGCTGGATATAGAAAGAAATTGAGAGATTTGGCTAATTTATAGTGAATAAAATTATGAGTACTACCAGAATCCACTAGGACTATTACCTTTTTCTTTTTGATGTATCCTTCGATCTTGAGGGTTTTAGTTGTGCTAATTCTATCCAATGCATTACATGATATCGTGGGAGTCAACTCTTCAGACAAAATTGCTTCTATGTTTTCATCTTGAGATGGTTCCTGTTCTTGTTCTTCTTCCTCTTCACAATCTATGTAGAATAATTTCTTCTCACCACACTTATGTCCCTTACTGTACTTGCTATCACAATTAAAGCATAAACCGTTTTCTTTTCTTTCCTCCAATTTTTGAGGTGTCAACCTTGTAGGTTGAGGTGTTTTAGAAGAAGGAGCATTGTTCTCTCTATAGATGTTAGGATTGGTCCTTCTAGTAGCCATAGCCATATTTTTACTTTCAACATTTCTTGCCACCTTAAATGCATTCTCCAATTATTTGGGTTCCCAAAGGCAAACCTCATGTTGAATGTTATCCTTTAAAGTTCCTATGAATACATCAATCAAGTGCTCATCTGGAATATCAGTTACCTTTATATTAAATATTTGGAAGTTCTCAATGTGCTTGGTAACTGAACTCTTTTGCTTGAGATTTATCAATTGGCTAAAGAAGGTATTGCTCCTTGTATCCTCATAGTGTCCTATCATTTCTTCCGTGACAATTGTCCAAGTGACGAGTGATTTGCGAGAACAAAGCCATCGATAGCATACAAATTGATTAGGTTCTAAATATAAAGAAGCAATTCGTACCTTTTGTGTATGTGGCACATTATGTAGATCAAAGAATTGCTCCATCTAAAGTATCCATATGACTGGGTCCTTTGCATCAAACTTCCTCATATCAATCTTAGGAATGTGGTTGGTCTTCAACCCAAAGTTTGAGTTTCTCCATTCTTGATTCACCTTCCTTGTGTCCTCATCATGAATTTCATGGGATGGATTTTCACTTTCAGGTGTCTTCTCTGTTAGGAAATTTTTCAATACTTCCATGATCTCCTCTTTTAAACCATCCATCTTTGCCTCCAACTTAGCTTCCATCTCTTGTATTTCATCTTTTGTAAATCATTTATGTCCCTACGCATTTCTTCACCTTCATAAAGTGTCCAAGTAGGATTTTATAGAGGCTTATTTGGTGTAGAAGTTCCCTTTTTGGGTGGCATATTGGCCTTGAACCTTGATTTTGAGGTGGTTCTGCTAGACAATCTTTCTCTTGTTGTATCTCCCAGGTTTCGGCCCTTATGGGTATGCAAATTTCTTTTATGTAGTTCTCTGATATTTCTTCTCTGCAATTCCATAGTTCTGATCAAAATTGGATGTGCCAAGTGTAATTTACAGTAACTTCCCCACAACTTGCTGATTTTTTTCCTTTCCAGGAGATCTCTCTTGTATAGGGTGCCCCGCACAAAATAATTGATATACAAATCTTAAACTCGTACCAGAAATACTACAAACTGTTCACTATCCAATGAAACTAGTCCCACTCAATTTGCATACTCTAGGAAGAAGTTATTATTTTTTTTACCTGGAACACCTTCTTGAGACTAGTCAATAGGACTAGTTAGATGACCTATCTTCCACAGGGTGTATCTACAATTTTAAGATGACCCAGAAGATGAAAATTTTACCACATATACCCTACTAATTTCTATGAATATCCTATGGAGTTCAGGGTCTGAAACATTATATAAAAGTTTTCATAGCGAAAATTCTGCAATGACTCAGTTCAGGATGATTCCAGAACCCTATCTTGTACAGGTTGTATCTCCGGATGTATAAGGCCTCAAGAGATGAAATTTTAACCCAACGTACCTTTATCCGGCTACTAAATATCCTCCAAGATGTTCTTTCTAAAATGTTGTAGAAAACAAGTTATTGTGAAAATTCCAAGGTGTCTTAGATGTAGCAATGAAACCCCAAGACCTTGAGCTCTGATACCATATGTTAAGAACCAAATATCAATATAGCATAGAAAAACCTCAGAAAAAGTACTCAATGTCTTGAAAAAGAGATAATTTTAGATAATAAGCCTCTTCGAGGGGGCAACCTCCTTTTACCCCACTTAAATGTTCAAGTACAAGATGATTCCAAATGAAAATGTCTCCTTGGTATATATAGGAGACTAGGAGGTATAATTACAACTAATGGAATAAAGACGACATAAATAAAATAGCATTACTAATGTAATATGCCCCAATTAAGGGGTAATGAGCCAATATTAGGGCTTAACATAAGACTTTCAAAGTTGCATATATCATGTCACAAGATTTTGGAAGTTGCATATTGCATATTCAAGTTCTATTTGTTACCTAGACTCCATAGCCCAAGCACAAGGCACTAGGTCTTGCATGCATTCTCACATCTTGAATCAAGGAGTATTGAATCAATGTATACCAAGTCTTATAAGAGAAAATTAAATTATCATTAATTGTATAACAAAATTACATTCACATATATATACAAGCCATAGAAATAGCCTTGTGTATATTATCAGATGAAAAAGTACTCATAATGTCAATGCATTATATGCATCATTACATGTTCATCTATATAATGTACATCTAACTATCTTATAAAATTATTACATGACATTATGAATTTCTTTTAGTCTTCTTTCCTGCTTTCCAGTTCTTAATCAATTCATCCATATCCATCTCTTCGTTTACTGGGTGCTCTTCAACAGTTGATGTTGTTTTATTCCTTTCACGTCGAGTAAGTCTGGTCTCGTACCCATGGCATGGATGCTACTGTGAGGGACCATCACCTAAAAAATTAAAAAATATTAAATTTATAAGGCCAATTTTTAAATATCATTGAAGCAGTTCATTAATATTAAAAAAAGCTCTACAATGTAATTATTTACCTGGTCCTCTAGTCGGCACCGTTGGAATGGTTGTTGGCCTGTTCACCTGATGTTCAGGTCAAGGAGGATCATCTATGACATTCTCTGCCATTGAAATGTCAAAATTTATAAGTACAAAATTATTAAGTATATAATTAATATGTAGACATTTTACCATCGTGGGCCTCAGTCACAGGAACATCTTGGGGTTGCACCTCACTGGGATGGGGTTGCTGGGGAACACCATGATATTATGGACGTGTTTCACTATCAACTCTTTGTTGTATAGTATTAATGGTTTCGTTGATAGTGCTTCTCCCCTGATTAAAACAAAGTAAGACATTAAATTATGGACGATATCAATCATTAACGTATTTTATAAGTAATGAAAGGTTAATGTGGAATGATTTTTATTTACCTTATCCCACAAATTGGATCATGTGGTCTACCCCATGATTTTCCTACGATCAACCACGAATTTATAACCATACTTGTAACCAAGTTGGAGGTCTTCCTCCATGGTTTGAGTTCCTAAGTCATCACCTTGCATTGCATAAGGGTATGGTTTTTTAATGGTTTTGGCTACAATTACCTTAAAGTTGTAAGGTGATACAAATAATATTCTTAAGATGTTTGGGTACTTACGATTCGTGACTGTAACCTCGAGTAGCCGCCCTGGCCTAGCTTGTGTTGGCCATGTTTGGAAATCCTTGCTTTGGTTGCCTTCGAAGTGTCAGGAAACCTATGACCAAAATTTTCAAGTATGTTATATATAACCACACTTTTATTTAGATCTAAAGAAAAATAAAGCTGGTATTGAATTCAAAAAATTGTAATTTACCTTGGTGTACCAGTTATTTGTTCTCCTGGTTTTTTCAAAATCTTCTCTTTTGCATCATCAATGATCTCCCTCCACTCCTTCTCTGGAATCGAGGGAGGACGCTCATACCTAGGATTTCCTGCCAAGCTTCATCTATAAACATCCTGCGTATATTTTAAATATTCACCCGCTGCAGACGTGACCATTTTTTATTGAACGTGTCTACACAAAAGAGGCCTTCAAGATAATCCGTAAGTTCCTTTTTGTGGTTGGAATTATGGAAATTCCACATCATGCGTAAGGTTACCCCAAAAATAGACAAGGTCTTGCTCTCTAGGTGCCTATAAAAAAGGTCGTTTCCTACAAACAAAAAGATACGATCATTAATTTAAAATTAATAATCTAGATGATTTATGTATGAGGACAACATTAAACAATTAAAATATGAATTAAAACTACTTGGGAGTCTTGATTGTTTTAATGGAATTCCATTATCATCGACCAAAAATGTGCACAGAAGGGTCCCCATGCTTGTCACATATCTAGCTCCAGGAAATGCAACCATCTCTACCACATCACTATGATCCTCATCTCTACCACCATCTCTATACTCTGATCGATGTGTGGATGCCTGTTGGTGTGTGTCATGGATCCTATATAAATTAGGTGTGGAATATGGAGAAGTAAATAGTTCTCTAACAGTTGTATGACTGCCCGCATCAGGACTCTGTAGCGTCTATGTAGCGCTACTACTACCAACACCGGGCTGAACAGGCTCCAAATATTCCTTTATAAAAAAGAAAATGTTTTTCCGTGAGATAATGTAAAAGTTAAAGAACAAAGTATCATAATTGAACATATGAATGCATTAAAAAAAAACACTTTAAATTATGGTTATTACCTTATATGTGTTAAGTTCTGACATAAGGAGCCTGATCTTTTCTTTGACGTCGGGACTTTGTTCTGGATGATCTAACAATCTAACAAGTTCCTTGTTAGCTGTAATGATGTTTTTTTTTAATAAGAGCATCGGATCGATGCATGAATAGAACACCTCCTCATCAGCGGAATCATGATCCACATGGCCTGCAGACTACATATAATTTCAGAAAAAACAATTTTATTTCAATAAAATTATATAAGCAAATAATAAAAACAACATAAAATGAAAGTGGAAATTGATAATCATTTACATGTTCTACGGTTGGCCCTTTTCCACGATCATCCTTCCACATTATAATATAATTAGAACCCCCAAATATTTAAAAAATTGTTAATGATAACAAAAAAACAATGTTAAAGATAATATTTACAACAATGTTAAAGATAATAAAAAAATATAATGAAATAAGTAGAGGTTTCTTAAAGAGGTGTTGCATAAGAACCTACACACTATTAGTCAATGTTTCTATTCGATTCAAATGGTAATCCACTAATAACTCTTCCCTGGGAGCTATCTTTTTTATTGTGCACAGGACTACCTGATTCTCTTCACGTCGCTTATATATGCAATTCGGTTGTTTGTTTGTTGTCCCGGGTCATATGCTATTTATAAACCCTACGATATTTCTGGAAGCTTTAGGCCTTCCATCAATATATATAGTCGCTCCCTTATTTTTATCCTTATTTGTTAGCTGTATATAATTTGCGGCGAGTGCATATCTCCACATACTTTGCATGTACCGGACCAGCTGCATCCAATCGTTATAATTGTAACACGGTCCAACTTATTCCATCAATTCAGTTAATGTATTGTATTTTACAATTATTCCATCCAAGGAAAATAACCCCAATCCATGCAGGGAGGATGGTGCAATGTGATATGTCCTATTGTTGACAACGAAGTCAACATCTATAGGAGGTAGTTCCTTAGGTACCCATTGTTTCACCAGATGATTATACCTGAGTGGAACATCTATGTCTCCTATGCTCTCATCATCATAAGAGCATGATCGTCCTTCGGCAAGAAAAAATTTCATGCATCTACAAAATTTTATTTTGACTTTTTCACCTCTGGTCCTTGTTTTCTTATCATATCTACTAGATGCAGTCACATTTTTGGCCTTTATTTGTCCTAAGATTTCCTCACTCCACGAAGAAATATCTGACAGGTACATGTTTTGTTGTACCTTCATTTTCATGTGCATGTGTTGTTAGTTAGTAGTCCATCATCATATTCAGAGTTCTAAATAAAAAAATTATATCTTTAGTTTTGGATGCACAATTAGACTAGGGTGCAATTACCAATATTAGTGGTCAACCACCTAATTTAATGTGATATCCCTCTTGATTTTGGACATATTAAGGACATATTAATGTGATAACACTAAGGACATGATAAATTTATCATATGGATCTAAGAAAAAAATAGTAGTAAGATTGTTGTTTGTTGGATTTGTGCAAATTGGAATTATTATAAGAAATGTCCATTGAAGATGAGGGTCAATGCAATGGAGTAAGAAATCCAACCATCAGTTGGTGTGTTGAAAATATTGGGTGCTTTAGTTGGAAATATGTCTAAGTCAAGCCAAGAGTGTAACTATACAAATATTACTTTTGGTTGATAGAAGAGTAGAACTATACAAATATTAGTTTTGTTCAAGCCAAGGTTAGAACTATACAAATACTAGTTTTGTTCAATCCAAGTTGAAGAATAAGTTAGTTATGGTGATAAGAATAAGATAAGAATAACATTCTCCATTGACCTTGTGTAAACCATTCCATTTGGTGTTTGTTTCATTAAGTGTAAAGAACAATGTTGGAGAATTATAAGACGTAAGTTAGGTATGAACTATTTGTTACCTCTT
>ML777772.1:337732-350258 GCA_009831015.1 Picea engelmannii
GCTTCCCAGGACAATATGTTGCAAATGGAATTTAACACTCCCTAACTCAAGATGCTATTGTGTGTTTTGAGCTTTTGGAGAGTGTATCTCTCTTCCTACTCCAAAGCACTAGCCTAACTAAATGTTGGTGTAAAAGAGCCCTATAAAAGAGTGACTAGATAAATTTTAATATTACACAATGTTTTTAAGGGTTGTTGTTTACTCAAAGGTAACGGAAATGAAACTCATATGTGTATGACTCTGACCCAAATAATGCAAGAATGAAAATGAAAAATAACACTTTCCGTTCAATGAATCCTATATATGGGAGAGAGAGAAGTTTTCTAAATCAACCACGAATTATATGCAAAATTTCCTTTTTCCAATGTCAATACAAACAATCATTCATCAAATGAAAATGCACTATGTTTTCTTTTTCAAAGCTTCAACAATTCATAAAATTTGATTTTCAATGTTTTGTAAATGAAAAAAACAATTTGATGGAAGAAAACAATTGTGCTCACTTTCCAAAAAGAACTCTCACTATATCAATGAGAGAGCAGAAAATCAAATCACAAAGAATCAAGCAATAACAACCCAATCAACTCTTTCAACGAAAGCAAAAACAAAGAACAAACCAAATAGTCTTCTCAATGCAAATGAAAATGTTCTTTCAAACCATAAACAAATGAGAAAACCAAGCAAACTTAATTCTCAACCAATCATTCGATCCCAACAAATCTAACACATTCAGAATCTGAAGTCAGAGAGAATGGCTTTGCCAGAAGAGTCAAGAAATGAAAATCAAGCCACAAATGCCAAGAAAAGCCTGGAAACCCTAAGACTATTCACACATGCAAACTGAAGAAAAAAAGGTATCAATCAATAGTCCAAGAAACCAATGAGATGTATTTCAACTGATCTGGGTAGTTAGAAAGACAAAAACTCAATTTCAAAAATTTTGAAAAGACTGTTTGCAGGCAAGCTGTATAACACAGTGCGAGAATTAATAATTCTCGCAGGCTACCTTTGAGCAAGGTGCGAACACCTCACACTGAACCCTATGAGCAGGGTGCGAACTTGACTAGTTCTCGCAGGCTGCAATGGAACACAGTGTGAGAATTCCTGAATATGTCAAAAAATTTGAAAAATGAAGTAAATTTGCACAAAGCTTCTGGACTCAGAAGGTCTATCAGGGTATCCTGAAGACTCAAAGACTGATAGGATAGGAGAAAAATGAAACCAAAGCAAATGGCCACAGAAAAATACAAAAAGGCACCAAAAAATGGGATTGTTCCCCAGTGGAGTCGCCAATTTTGTTATAGGATAAATCTGTAAGTGTGGACACAAACCGATCTCCCTAGATCCACCTGGATCTAGAACAAATAAAGACAGAATAATACTATTTCCCTAGATTTAGATTTTTGAATGAACTAGGAGGCAAGAATCATGAGCATACCTTATGATCACTTCCTTGGGTCTTTGTTGTACCAGATTCACTCCAATGCTCTTGTGAAGTCCAGACCGGGACAACTCAAACCAATCGAAGTGAAAACAACTTAATATATTCAACAATTAATCTATGCATATGATCAAGGAATTATGCAATAAAGTAAACTCATCTTTATGGGAAAGGGACATATTACTGTATTATATTGATAGAAAGCAAAGCTTACAACCTGAGCCTTGATGTTGCAAACCTCCTTTTGATGGCCCTTAGCTCTGACACACACACTTGCTCACTTGTATGAAGAAGATCAACCACCTTTGATCACCTTGCTGGAGTTCTCTAGCTACTGTAGCATCAGTCCTTCACACAATCTTTCACAAATTCTCCAATATCTTCTTAACCTTGTTTGCTTCTAACCTTTTCCATGAGAATCCTCTCAATATATAGGAGGAAATGAATTAGTTACTTATATAGGAATGATCCCAAGATATCAGGAAAGCCAGTACTTAGACAACCATTCGAATGCCATCTCATCCTTCTAGAAGATTCCCTTCTAGAAGCTTCGAGAATTCATCCTTCTTCCCTTCTTTAGAAAGTGTTCGCACCCTAACAGTTAGGCACAGTGCAAACTTCTCGCACCCTAGCTTAAGGTAGCCTGCGAGAATCATGTATTCTCACAGACAAATGTATAGGTAGCTTGCGAACCTTCCTCAAAACTGTGATTTCTGGAGAAAGATGAAGGTAACTTTTCTCAAGAAAAGATTCTAATGAAGAGCCTGAGTACACCATCCTTAATACATTATCATGATGACCAAAATCATGGGTAACAATGGTCTCCATTGCGTTGAGTTCCCCAATCAGATGAGGAAATTTCTGCTAAATTTGGCCCTAGGTGAGCCACTTGCCTTTGTGCAAGAGCTTCCCTGCTTTGATGACTCGATAAAGCTGGATCCTTTGTTGTCGAGTTCCCTTGATCTGTGTGTCCACAATATGATCACTGGATGACTATTGTGTGCAGTCAGGGTTGAGCTCTGTTCATGTTAGTTATTCTGCTACATTTGAGGTGTCCAATAATGGTGGGAAATAAGGCCGAAGGAGGTCCATGTTAAACATTGGGTGTAGGCCAAGGAAAGGAGGAATGTTGAGCAAAAGAATTATCCCCCACAGCCTTGGTTATGGTGTACGGCCTATAATGGAGTGGGCAAAGATTCTGATGGGGTCCTGTAAGGCGTTCTTTCTGCAAGTGCAACCAAACTTTGTCGCCCACCTGAAACTTATGTGGAACCCGATGTTGATCATGGCGCTTCTTGTACTTGTCATTAGACTTTTGTAGGATATCCTGAACCTGTTGGTGGATGTGTTGGATCCTCTCAATGAACCAGGTGTCTTTTTCAGCCTCAGTTGGAGCAGGAGAGGAGTCGGTCGAGGTGACTGCAAGGGGAACTGCAACATCTATGGGACCCAATGGTTGGAATCCCAACCCCACCTGAAAGGGGCTGTGGTTGGTTGAGCTATGCAGGGCTCAGTTGTAGCTATGATAGACATAGGGAAGAATCTCATCCCATGTGCGAGGGTGCTTGTAATTATACATACACAGGATATGCACGATCATTTGATTTACAACCTCGGTTTGGCCATCTATATGGGGGTGGAAGGCCATGGATTTGGTGAGCTTGGTGTCCAACAGTGACCAGAGGCTCGACCAGAATGTGCTCAAAAATTGACTATCCCAATCTGAGACAATGGTTTGTGGGATTCCAAAATGTACCCAGACTTGTTCAAAGAAGAGCTTGGAAGTGGCTTCTTCTGTGATGCTCTTCTTGCAAGAAACCAGAATCGTCATCTTAGAAAAGTGATCAACAACCACAAAAACACAGTCATTTCCCCACTTGGTGGATGAAAGGCCCAACATGTATTCCATTGAGATGGATTCCCATGGTCTGTCAGGAGTAGGAAGAGGGGTGTATAGGCCATGTTTCTTAGTGGTTGGTTTGGCAATAGTGCAAGTAGTGCAAGACCTGATATACTTGCTGACCTCCTGTCGAAGTTTTGGCCAGTAGAAATGTTTTTGTAGGATCGCCACTGTCTTTTTGACGCTGAAGTGTCTTGCCACCCGACTGTAGTGGGCTTCGTAGATCAACTTCGCTCTCTCACTTCATGGAACACATATATGGCCCAGACGACACAACAACCCATCTTGAAGATGGAAATTATCAACAACTACCATTGCACCCAACATTTGGTAGGTGGTGGTAAAGTTCGGGTCTGTCTCATAGAGTTGGGGCCATCCAGAGGTCTCATGGCCACATGAGTCTAGAACTGTGGTGAGTGTCGCAACTGGTGGTCCACTGAGGAAATCAACGATGCAGTTGGTGCTTCCTATTTTATACTTGATGTGGAGGTGGAATTGCTACAAGTATGTAGACCACTTTTGATGGCAGTCATTCTGCAATTTTCCTTGTGTCTATATGAATTGCAATGGATTATGATCAGTGTGGATGACTGTCTCCCTCCCAAGAATGTAATGTCTCCACTAGCGATAGGCTTGCACAATGGAGTACATTTGTTTGTCATAATTAGGGTACTTACGGACAACATCTGATAGTGTCACACTATGATAGGCCACAGGGTGGTCATGCTACATGAGAATAGCACCCACAACATAGTCTGAAGCATCGGTCTCAATCTCAAAGGGTTGTTGCAGGTTTGGTAGTGAAAGTACTAGGGATGAGCACAAGCGTTGCTTCAAATCATCGAATACTTGTTGTTGGGGCTGACCCCACGCAAATTTCTCCTTACCACAACCCCTGGTTATTTGGCTGAGGACCCATGCAATATGGCAGAATCCCAACACAAACCTGCGGTAGAAATTGGCAAGGCCCAAGAAGCTCCAAAGCTCAGTGAGTGTGGTTGGGGCTGGCCATTCACAGATGACTTGGATCTTGGCTGGATCCACATGTATGCCATGTTGATCAATGATGTAGCCTAGGTAATGGATCATGTCCATGCCGAAGGAGAATTTTTCCAGGTTGGCATATAGCTTATGCTACCGCAGGGTGTACAAAAACTATTGAACATGTTGCAAGTGTTCAGCCCAAGTCTTACTGTAAATGAGAATGTCATCAAGATACACCACTACAAAATTATTGGTGAATGGTTGCAGGATATCATCCATCATCCTCATGAAAGTGGCTGGAGCATTTTTCAGACCAAAGGGCATGCCCAACCATTCAAAAAGGCCTTCCTTTGACATGAAGTCAGTCTTCCATACATATGTTTGTTCTATCAGGACCTGGTGGTAGCCAAACTTCAGATCAATCTTGCTGAAGTATTTGTCCCCCATGAGTTGATCAAGGAGGTCGTCAATTCGGCGAATTGGGTACCGATTTCTGACTGTGATTTTATTCAGAGCCCAATAATCAATGCAAAGTCGCCAGGTTCCATGTTTCTTCTATACTAGCACGATTGGGATCCTGCAAGGTGATGAGCTAGGATGGATGTTCCCCTTGTGGAGCAATTCTTGGATCTGTCACTTGATCTCCTCATTCTATAACAGAGAGCGATGATAGACTGGCCCATTGGGCAGCCATGCGTTGGGGGTTAGATTGATGGGGTGCTTGACCTGGCAGTGCAGAGGTACCCTAGTAGGTGAGGAGAATATATCTGACTATCCTTCCATGACCTTATCTACTTGCTTCTGCTATGTGGAGAGGTCAACCGTAGAGACCTTGGATGTGGCTGTGATTTTTCTCTCATTCTGAGAGTGAATCACAAAGAATACAAACTTCCTCGTCTGAGAGATGACCTTCCTACATTGCTTAGCAAAGATCAAGGAAATAACACTAGGTGGGACAACCTCAGGTATCCTGTACAATTTCTTGTTCAAAGTAATAATAACACTACGAGGCCTAAACTCATATACAACATGACGTTTCCATAAATAAGGTTGTCCCAAAAGAACATCACAAACTTTGAGAGGAGAAAAATCACACAATACCTCATCTTTGAAGTTTGAAGGGCTTGATGGCATACGAAACTTGACACTGTTGACTGACGCAGAGATTACTTCCTTGGTGGAGACATCCAATGGTGTAGGGTTTTGGGTGTGGCATTGTCATCAGGGCTAGCTGCTTGACGAACTCTACTGAGATGAGGTTCTTCTGGGTACCACTATCAATGATGAAGTGCAGTGGGGTGCCTTTTACCCACATCTATGAATGGAAGAGGCGCTCTCCTTCTTCTTGCTCATTTGGTCCACCATGTTGGAGCTTGGTTGTAGCAACAGTGGCACTGGGTTCCATGTCAATGGTCTGTATTCCCATTTCTAGTTCTAACTTAGAGTCAGAACCCACATTTGATTCAGAGTCTTTCACTTCAGACACCAACATATTCTTTGAGCGGTAGTCAATAGTGTTATGCCAAGGGCTCTTATGGAAGTTGCACCACTTCCCTGTATCTTTCTTTTTCTTTCCAGTGTCCTTCTTTTCTTGCGGCTTGGACTGGTTGTCCTGATACTGTCCATATTTTCTCTGTCCTTTGTTCTGTGGGTTGGGGCCACCCTTTCCTATCTTTTGTTGTGAGTTTTTCCCCAACCCAAATTGTCACTTCTTTTGTTTGAGCTTCTACTCGATATTGATGGCATATCGGTAAGCTGCTTCCAAGGATGAGATGTCCAGAAATTCCATTTCGGTCTGGATGTATCTATGCAGAGTACTGTGATACTTGAGCACCAGATGTCTCTCTGAATCTTTGATACCCAACTTGGTGGGCAAGGTATGGAATATATTTGTGAAATCTGGCAATGCTTGGTCTCTTTCTTGCCGCAGTGTGGTCCATTTGGTATACAAGTTGACATAACTTCCGAAAAGGTAGTATTGTTCCTTAATAGCATCCCTGAAGGATTCCCAAGTGGTCGTGACTGTAAATAATGAGGGTTCCTCTATTTCCTTTTTCTCACAGAAAGTTTCCCACCAATCTTTGACATGGGGAATGGCTTTGAGGAGCGCAAAAGTAATATTTTTTCTATTTGAAAAGTTGTGGATAGAGAAATATCCTTCTAGTAGATTCAACCACTTGTCTATAGAATATGCATCTATCTGACCTTCAAATATAGTAATATCGAAGTTTATTTGTACCTTGAAGGGGGTGGTGCCTCCGCACAAAGAAGATGTGTTGCCTATTGGTAGTCGCCGAAGGATTTGTGTGAAATTATCCATCATCTCGTTCCTCTGTTTCATGAGGGCTTCCTCAATCAAAAGTTTGAAAGGATCTCATGTCCCATCATCTTTCTTTTCTCCTTCCATGAGAGGTCTCTTGGGTGTGCGAGATCTTTTTTCCTCAAGGGAAACAAGCTTGAGACCCAAATCTTTGTACTCCGACCTCGTTGGGGACATGTATTAAGACGACAAGGAGAAGACTTCTCTGATACCACTGATTCAGATTTTATGAGCAGAACAAAATGACTACAGATTATTACTAGATTCTTAACACAGAATAACAGAGATACAATAAAACTAGTTTTCTATTCAATAAGGAAATAAGCTGAAATTGTAAAATGCAGCAGAAAACAAGCTTGCTGGAATGGTGGTGACTTATCCCTGAGAAGAGATGTGACGGTTGCGATCATTTGAAAGAATATGATTACAATGAGGCTCTCAAGGCCCTTTTAAAATAAACAGGAGTTTCAAAAACCCTAAACATCCAAAAACCTAACCCTAGGAGATGAAGTGCCAAAAGTCATGTGAGCCCCGTTTGGGTAAGTCAGTACATCAACTTCCCGGGGTCGTAACTTTTGCATACAATCTCCATTTTAGGCGTATGATATCCCAATGGAAAGATGTATATAAGGAATACAACAGTTGCACAAAATTTCATCGTGAATTTTTTTTATCACAACATACCCCAAAAAACGTCGTTTAGGGCCTTAAAACAGCTCCGGAAGTTTAGGATCCAAAAAACTGCTAAAAATAGTAAATTATCAAAATTGCTAGAAAGTTGCTTTGAGCCAGCTGGAAAAGGTGGGTGGCCACCGATATCCACCTGAATCATCCCTTTAGTCTTTTGAGCTTCAAGTTTAATCATTCAAGTTCTCTATAGCCTCTGCTAGATTCTCCAGGCCTGGATGAGCTATAGGCTTTGCATATTTGAGCCTTAGTTTCACCTTCAAACTTCTAGTTACCTTCTGCAACTTCTTGTTTTCTTTAAGCATCCTTTTGTTCTTCTTTTCCAACTTAACATGCATTTTATCTAGTCTATGAAGACAGTCTCTTACCTCTGATGATGTCCTCGTGATGGTCTTATTTTGGGATTTGACCACCTTTTCCAGTAACTTCAGCTCCATGACTTCTTTCTCAAGATTTTTGATCTTCTTTGATGCTGACTTACAGTGTTTTCTTGTTGATGCTTTAGGGACCTCCAGATCTTGAGCTTCAGGTGAGAAAGGTGCTTCTTTAGGAGTTTGAAAATCAGGGGCTTCATGTTCAGAACTTTGGACCCTAGGTGTTGTTTCTTTAGAAGATGCTTGTTGAGGCATATTTTCTTCTATAACCTCTACCTCCTCCTCTGAATATGTATAAGGAAGATTCAAGACATTTTTACCAGAGGCACTAGTTTTCCCTTCTATAGATTGGTTGAAATCAAGTATCTTTTTGGCTCTCTTGGACTTAGCAGAAGAGTTTGGCTCCTCTGCAATTACTGGGGAAATGGCTCTTCTTTTCCTTTTAATACTCTGTGGTGTTGAAGATTTAGTGGATGAAGTCTTATTTTTTACCTTAGGCTGGGTTTTTGGTTCAAATTCACCCCAAAAAAGAAGATACTCCTAACTCTTATCCCTCCTCTGCAATTCTTCAAGCACTATGAGTTTGATAAGGCTATGATGGAAAATCCTACCATGCACCTTTCTAGGTTTGTCCTGGACTTGATGTGTCATTTTTGTCAAACTTCTATGAAGGTAGAAGGGAAGATTCAAACGAAATATACCTGTGAAATGGTTCATGAGATTGAAATGGTATAACATTACTCTACCATATCTGCATTCACATGTTATATATACCTGGATTTTTTTGAGCAAGTGTTGCCACTTTTCCTCCAAGTAGGATCTAGGGATATATTTCTTCCAAATAATACATTTTTGTTCAGGATTGAGATAAGACCTGAACTCAATGTCTTTAGTAATGGTTTTTTTAAACCATCTTTCACCATTCCTAGGTATCTCTGTTGTTTCTGCAACAATGGCTTCATTAACCTGTAAATCAATTGTTACCACTTTGGCCTTGGCTCCATCAAAGGTTAAGGCGAATGCCTTAGCCACTCTTTGGTGAAAACCTTGCAGTGTTTCACAGTACCTGTAGCAACATCTGGCAAATCTCAGGGTGATATTCTATATATGTTATATCATTAAGATCTTTCCTGAGAAGAGCCACTCCCTTCTTCATCGAAAAAATAAATTGTCAGCACCTACAATACAATAAAATCGGGCTTGGGAAGACACAATGGCGTTGATAGAGGGAAAATTGAAGCTCGAGCAGAGGAAGAATGCATGATATGGGGAAAATATTTGAATGATGTGATTTTATGGTGATATTATGGTGATCTTAGTTGGCAGCAGAGAACTCGGATCTATTATATTAGGGTTTAATAGATCTCACCAAATAATTATATCAGACATACATCATTTGTCCAGATCGTATCATGATCCAATTCTAGTCAATTTCGGCAGAACTTGCGATGATGATGGAATGTGTACTACCGACAGTTTGAGAGTCCAATGGGACAGGCTAACCATTGGAAAACATATGCACTTTCGAAAGCTTAGAGTGCCTTGTACATGCTGCTTTAGCTACCGAATGTGACAGCTTTTGGCAACACTAGAATTCTTTGAAAAATGGCCCTTAGCTGTCGAAAGTGAAATTTTGGAACTTTTATAATACAAGTATAGACTCATCACTTCTTGAAAAGACAAGTGTAAAACTCATCTTAAAGACACTTAACTTAAAAATAATAAGAAATCTTTCATATAATGACCATCCTATCACCTAATGACCATAAATTGGAAACTTTATTTCAGGAGATAGCAAGACCAACAAGCCAGGAAATTCATCATGAGACCCACAAATACTACCTAAAACATCAGATCTCCTATTGTTATAGGACACTAACAAGTCCCAAAGCCACCCATCAGTCGTTGTGGTGTGTTATAGATTCCATGAGATATCTTAATCCCTATAATTTCTATTATAACCTTACCACCTATAATCCCTATTATAACCTTACCACCTATAATCCATAACCATAGCACCTACTATATAATTATATCTCATAACCCCTAACATAACACCTAACTCATATATTCTTAACAATATCTAACACCCAACCCTTAAATTTTTTATAACCGTCATACCATATATCACATATCACCTCTTCCCTATAACCCCTAATCCAATAAATCCTAACCATTAATTATTTTAACCCCTACATGTTAACCCTATAATCATTAACCCTTGTAACCCCTAAAATCATTGCCCGTTAACACCTAACTCATCTATCCTTAACAATATCTAACATTGACCCTATAATATCAACCCCTATAATCATTGACCGTCAACACCTAACTCATCTATCCTTAACAATATCTAACACCCAACCCTTAAAACTTGTATAACCTTTATACAAGTTATCCCATATCACCTCTTCCCTTAACCACTAATCCAATAAATCCTAACCTTTAATTCTTTTAAGCCCTACCTGTTAACCTCTATAACCCCTAATAGGGTTTATGGTTTCAATGATGAATTGATGATGGAATAAAGTGGGTGTGTCAGTCAAATTTGAATCCAGAAACCCTCCCATATAATTAAGGCATGTGATTAGTCTATCCAGGTCAAATTTCAATGCATACAGATACAGTTTGAAAACATTTCAATGTTGGCCCCATTCACATGTCATTGTTGCCCGCCTCTAGTATCTTGATGGTGTTGATTAAGAAATCAATGAAATAGAGGGATTTTTCATCACAACTATGACACAGAAACATTTTATATACATTAATGTAGAACCTAAAAGAAAAATGAAGAAAGACTGACAAAAGCCTAAAACTTGCGTCAACCAAATTGGTTACTTTGAAAGAAAATTAGGGTTTATGGTTTACATGATGAATTGATGAAGGGAAAAAGTGGGTGTGTCACTCAAATTTGATTCTAGAAACCCCCCCATATCGTTAATTCATGCCAATAGTCTATCCATGACAAATTTTAGAGCATACATAAACTGTTTGAAAAAATTTCAACATTGGCCCCATTCACAGGTCCCTGTTGCCAGTGTCTAGTCCTCGTACAATTTTCATTCCTCGTTCCTTGTTCATTGTTCCTCATTCCTTGTTATTCTATCTTCATTCCTTTACCATGGTGTATTCCCCAAGATCCATTATTTCTCTACAAAACATACTAATGACATAAAATGTCCCACACAAAGACCAAATTAATATCCGCTACATAAGTCTTTTGTCTTTTTTCAATGACTATGTAACCATGGGTGACATAACCTTAAGTTATTTCCTTAACCATGGGCGACATAACACTATAATTAAATAGTAAAATTGTTACACTTCATTGTAAGTCATTATGTGTACTGAGGGCTTGAGCCACCATATCCACAAAGGAAACATACCAAGAATATTTGTCTTATGAACAAGATATGGTATTATCCATTTTGAGGTTTGGCATAGAGATTGTTCTTATATACTACACTACATTGTACCATAATATAATCCATACACTCCTTGCAAACCATGTAACACCATTCAAATTAGACACAATATTCTTGCGTCGAATTAATTATACTATCGACGAACGTTTTTCGTCGATAGTATAGCAAATTCGTCGCAAGATTATTTACATTCATCTCTTTGCGATGATATCAAATTATTCTTGGATTCATTTCATATTTGGTTTATCAACTTGAAATCTCAAATTGATACTTTTCAAGCTAGCTGGACCTTCAGTCAAATACAAATATGAAACTTGGAATCATTAACATATCTACTAAAACATATGAAAAATATGGTTTATGGTTTACATGATGAATTGATGAAGGAATAAAGTGGGTGTGTCACTCAAATTTGAGTCCATAAACCCTCCCATATATTTAAGGCATGCCAATATTCTATCCATGACAAATATCATTGCATACAGAAACTGTTTGAAAAAATTTCAACGTTGGACCCATTCCGAGGTCCTTGTTGTTGGTGTCTAGTCCTCATACAATTTTCGTTCCTCGTTCCCTGTTCCTCATTCCTCGTTCCTCATTAATCATTACTATATCCGCATTAATTGACCATGGTGTAGTCCCCAAGATCCATTATTTTTGTACAAAACATACTAATTGCATAAAATGTCCCACACAAAGACCAAATTAATATCCGCTACATAAGTCTTTTCTCTTTTTTCAACGACTATGTAACCATGGGTGACATAAACTTAAGTTGTTTCCTTAACCATGGGTGACATAACACTATCATTCAATATTAAAATTATTACATTTCATTGTAAGGAATCATGTGTACTGAGGGCTTGAGCCACCATATCCACAAAGGAAACATACCAAGAATATTTGTCTTATGAACAAGATATGGTACTATCCATTTTGAGGTTTGGCATAGAGATTGTTCTTATAGATTACACTACATTGAAACATAATATAATCCCTACACTCCTTGAAAAACATGTAACACAATTCAAATTAGACACAATATTCTTGCGATGAATTAGCTATACTATCGACGAACTTTTTTCATCGATAATATAGCAAATTTGTTGCAAGATTATTTACATTCGTCTCTCTTGCAACGATATCAAATGATGCTTGGATTCATTTCATATTTGATTTATCAAATTGAAATCTCAAATTGATACTTTGCAAGATAGATGGACCTTCAGTGAAATACAAATATGAAACTTGCAATCATTAACATATCTACTAGAACATATGAAAAATAGGGTTTATGGTTTCCATGATGAATTGATGATGGAAGAAAGTGGGTGTGTCACTCAAATTTGAGTCCAGAAACCCTCCCATATTGTTAAGGCATGCCAATAGTCTATC
>ML777772.1:350308-381392 GCA_009831015.1 Picea engelmannii
TTCCTCGTTCATTGTTCCTCATTCCTCATTCCTCATTCCTCATTCCTTTACCATGGTGTAGTCCCCAAAATCCATTATTTTTGTACAAAACATACTAATGGCATAAAATGTACCACACAAAGACCAAATTAATATATGCTACATAAGTCTTTTGTCTTTTTTCAACAACTATGTAACCATGGGTGAAATAACCTTAATTTCTTTTCTTAAAAATGGGTGACATAACACTATCATTCAATAGTAAAAATTTTACATTTTATTTTAATGCATCATGTGTACTAAGGGCTTGAGCCACCATATCCACAAAGGAAACATACCAAGAATATTTGTCTTATGAACAAGATATGTGACTATCCATTTTGAGGTTTGGCATAGATATTGTTCTTATAGACTACACTAAATTTGACCATAATATAATCCCTACACTCCTTTCAAACCATGTAACACCATTCAAATTAGACACAATATTCTTGCAACGAATTAGTTATACTATCGATGAACTTTTTTCGTCGATAGTGTAGCAAATTTGTCTCAAGATTATTTACATTCGTCTCTCTTGCGACAATATCAAATGATGCTTGGATTCATTTCATATTTGATTTATCAACTTGAAATCTCAAACTGATACTTTTCAATCTAGATGGAAATTCATTCAAATACAAATTTGAAACTTGGAATCATTAACATATATCTACTAGAACATATGAAAAATATGGTTTATGGTTTCCATGATGAATTGATGATGGAAAAAAGTGGGTGTGTCACTCAAATTTGAGTCCATAAACCCTCCCATATCATTAAGGCATGACAATAGTCTATCCATGACAAATTTCAGTGCATACAGAAACTGTTTGAAAAAAATTCAACGTTGGTCTCATTCGCAGGTCTCTGTTGCTGGTGTCTAGTCCTTGTACAATTTTTGTTCCTTATTCCTTATTCCTCGTTCCTCGTTCCTCGTTCCTCGTTCCTATATTATCATTCCTTGAACATGGTGTAGCCCCCAAGATCCATTATTTTTGTACAAAACATACTAATGTCATAAAATGTCCCACACAAAGACCAAATTAATATCCTCTACATAAGTCTTTTTTCTTTTTTCAACAACTATGTAACGAATCTCAATTCTAAGAAGATTCAAATAGGACCTAAGAACCTTAATTTCTTTCCTTAACCATGGGTGACATAACACTATCATTAAATAGTAAAATTGTTACAATTCATTGTAAGGCATCATGTGTACTGAGGGCTTGAGCCACCTTATCCAAAAAGGAAACATACCAAGCATATTTGTCTTATGAACAAGATATGGTACTATCCATTTTGAGGTTTGGCATAGAGATTGTTCTTATAGACCCTACTACATTCCACCATAATATAATCCCTACACACCTTGCAAACCATGTAACACCATTCAAATTAGACACAATATTCTTGCAACCAATTAGCTATACTATCGACGAACGTTTTTTGTTGATAGTATAGCAAATTGGTTGCAAGATTATTTACATTTGTATCTCTTACGATGATATCAAACGATGCTTGGATTCATTTCATATTTGGTTTACCAACTTGAAATCTCAAATTGATACTTTGCAAGATAGCTAGACCTTCAGTCAAATAAAAATATGAAACTTGGAATCATTAACATATCTACTAGAACATATGAAAAATATACACTACATAAGTATTTTGTCTTTTTTCAACGACTGTGTAATGAATCTCAATTCTAAGAAGATTCAAATAGATAACAATATTGATGAAATCTATGCGATCATGATGGTATAAAAATGAAAGAGCTTCTCTTGGTTTCAAGAATAATTTATCCTCTATTGAACAAGGCCAACGATGTGAAGGTGGAAGCTCACATGGCCCCTCCCCTCCCCATCACATCACTCTCAATTGATCCCCAAAACCCAATCTATAAAATAGAAAATAATCGAAAGCAACGTCCTATTAAGATTCATGCATAAAAACTACAAAAACAAAAATTAATGAAGGTACATGAAATTATGTGTTTCTAAATGACATTTTTAGTCTACCACGTACTTAATTAGTATATTGGCAACTATTTTCAGGTTTCAAATAATAATTAAACAACATGTAACCTAGGATATAAAAACGTCACATAAAACTTAAAAACATGTAATTAACCCACGAAATTAAAAGTAAATTATTTTAAGAGAATAATTCATACAAATTAAAATATTATATAGTCACGTACCTAATCCAACCTCAACATCTGTGTAATCATCCTTATTCTCTATATTGACCTTCTTCATCAAACTTGACATCTGTATCATCATCCGGTTCTGAAGCGATGCTGAAAGGATTGATGATATCATCATCGTCATCAATGTCAGTTTCGAGCATATTTTCATCAACATCATCATCAAGAATTGCAATATTGTCTCCTATGCCTAGATCATGATCTTCTTCATCTTCATCTGTCGACCCTCCATGATCTTTCGGCTCTGTCTGATTTGTCAAATCATCTTCTTGATCTTCAATATAATCTTCTTCCTATAAATGAGTATACTTAATTGACCTTCCTCTTGGACATGTCTAACAACAAATGAACAATCCCTTTCACCTGCAACATTTGAGTAAAAGACCTATTCACATTGGCTTGGAAAAACATAGCAATCATTTCCTCTTTCAAACACTGTCATTTTAATCACTGGAAATCCGTTGGCATGTTGAATAACAGTTCTTTCCTCATCACATTCATGCATTCGTAACCTATACCATTTGACATCGAACTGAACTAATTTGAAGGAATTAAATTCACACTCAAGTATATCGTTTAAATACCCATAGTATCTATTTTCATATTATTGGGGATGTCTGTCACTCCTAGAGGAAACATTAGTAGCCTGGAATACTGCAATTATCCCACTATTAGAAGTTTTCATGGTTTCATCCAATTGTTTGATGCAAAATTTACGACCATTGCACCACATAGCCTTGTGGTGTTTCAACTGCAATATGTCATATATGTAAAATATGAATTGTCAATTAATAAATTAACATATATTTATATAACTTCAAAAGTATCTGAAAAATACAGTACACATGTAGTCAAATTAATATAATATAAAATAATTGAATAAAATGGGTGAATTTGCTTACCTGTCCATCTTTCAAACCATATGCTAGATCAATTTCCCTCTGCGTAACATTGGCATATCCGTTACGACGATCTTCTCTAACCAATTCAGATAGTCGTTGCCATGATAACCTAACTCTATTATGTTGTTTACATATTTCAATCCATACATTCATCTAGTCAAGATTATTTTCAATGTATAAATGCAGTGCATCCCACTCTTGAACAACTGATGAATCAAAAAAGCATAATTCACCAATATTAAATATTAGTTATAACGTACAATATGCAGGTAATTATAAATATTCATAATTTATGAAATAAATTATATTAATATATTAATGAGTATGATCATATACACAAAAAATGAAACTTTATATGTATTATTAATATAAATTTTCACAATTATTAATATATTGCCAATCATTTTTTTCATTCTATCTTTCCCCAACAGATGCTCCTGGTCTTCAAATTTTTTGATGGAGTTCACATCCCAAATGTGATCCACTGCATGCATAGTTGGCGCTGCTAATTTAGGAAGATATTGACTAATATACACCATGGATTGATATACCATATATCCTTCCACCATAGAACCCTTAGGATGTGCTCTTTTTATAACCAACTCCTTCAATTATTTCAAGTGCCTCTCCACCATCCACATTGACCTTGTGTGAATAGGTCCACAAATTTCAATCTCCTCAACTTGGTGTATGAGGTAGTGTTTTTTTTCATTGAAAAATGTAGGAGGTATATACTTTTACATTTCACACATTAGACGAGGAATTTCTCTCTTCCAATACTTGATATCATCTTCATGGATTTCTTTCAATGACAACCATCTACATGATATCATGACACAAGAAAATAGCATGTTTCAACATAACATAACATAACATATTACATTACCAGTAAAACACATGTCATTAAGTAAAACAATAATTTGAAAGAACATTTTTCATATAAATCAAAACTACATCTTACCTCATGTATTTTCCAAGATTATACATAACTTGTTTGGCGTTGTTGTCAAATTCGTTTCAGAGAGATAGTGATAGAACATATTGAAACAAAAAAATGAATCATTATTTGTTTCGGCCAAAGTAGACAAGAAAAAATTAAAAAAGTAAAATATCTATAAGGCCAATATATATAAATATGTATACCAAAATTATTACCTTAATGAAGGTATGCCAATCATGTGTTTTTACCCCACCAAATTCACCTTTCTTCGTTAAGATATTTTTTATGTTTGAAGCAAAACCCGTGGGAAATTTAATTCTTTGAATGACCTMTTTTACATCATTTCTTTGTTTCTATGTTAATAACCATGGAAGGTTATTTCGGTCTAGTACTCCATATGATCTATTTGAATATCAGATCACACTTCACATTGCATGATTGGCTTCCTGAATGTCAGTACAAATTTTGACAAAAAAAAAATTGTCCCTCCTACCATCTATGATTCACCATAACGTTTCAGTCACATTCTTCCCGATATGAATTGTATCAAACAAATGAGATATTTTTAGCTCCTCGTAGTAGGGAAACCTTACGAGTTGAGTGGGATAAGATTTCATTCCTCATGGAAGCCCATTATTAATACCTTCATGAAGCATACAAGAAATCACAAAAATAATTATCAAATACCGTAAAATAAATTCAATAATTAAAATAAACATTTAAAACATTACATGATATATGATACATTATGAAATTGAGTACTTTGATGATTTCTATTATATTCCAACCTCCATAGGTGAGGTGTCATTCTTCGTGGTTTTAAACCAGTCTCTTCTTTCCCATTGAAAATATGTTTTTCAGTAGTACGATACCTATGGTTCTTAGGAAGAAGGTGCCTATACTCATCAAACACCATCTTTCCTAAACTTTTTGAATGACGATAATTCATCTTAGGGCCACAAAATGAACATGCAAATTTACCCTTTGTTTGAAGACCTGCAACAAATGGATTAATGTCAATTATACGATGAGATTATTTAAAAATTAAACATGCACCATGATAACATTAAAATATTATATAGTATTAAAGAGCAATATTAGAATGCTAGATACCAAAAAAAATGTGTTAGTCCAGGGGCATCATGAATTTTCCATAAAAACATTCCACGGAATTTAAATATCTTCTCCCCGATTGGTTTACATATGTCATACATTGTGATGTCATCCCATAACTTTAGTAGCTCATCGATAAGAGGCTACATATATACATTCATATCTTTAACCTGGTACTTACCTAATTGTTTGAAATTACACATAATTACTATAGGAATGATATCATGTAATATATATAATTAAATAAATAAACAAAAGATATTATGCAAAAATTAAAACAAATGAAAATGTTAAATTCAAAAAATTAATGTAAACAAACACCTAGAACAATCATTGTCAACATTATTTGCTCCCTCTTTATTGACATCCAAGGAGGAATTTTATTGTTGATATCAAAAATAGGCCACACTGAGTAAATAGACCTAAGCTCTCTGAATGGATTAACACTGTCAGCTGCCAATGAAAGCCTAACATTACAAGGTTCATCTTTGAAATCTACCCATTTTTCCTCAATTTCCCTAAATGCACAACCATAAGAAGGCATTTGAAGAAAATCATATCCACTTCTGTTACATGCATGGTAATCCATAAATTGTGCTATGCTTTCACACCTGAACAATCGCTGCAAACGTGGAATTATGGGAATATGATGAAGAACCTTTCGAGGCACCCTTTTTGTTACTTGATCAGTTCGATA
Organism: Picea engelmannii; assembly: GCA_009831015.1. Classification (NCBI taxonomy): domain Eukaryota; kingdom Viridiplantae; phylum Streptophyta; class Pinopsida; order Pinales; family Pinaceae; genus Picea; species Picea engelmannii. Next base: position 356,188 of record ML777772.1, read on the forward strand.
TCTACTGATAAGACATTGTGGACATTATGTTTTCGAAGCATGTTGTCCATAATATATAATATGGTCATTAGGATATGCATCTATAGTTTGATAATCCATTCCAATTTCTTTCATAATGGCATGCAAACCTCGATATGTGCGAGGTAAAATATTTGATGATGGTAACAAAAAATCAACTAACAATCTACAACATAGCAAATAACTAGTTAATGTAAGAATATTAATCATAAAAATTGCATTCTTATTTTACATTTATGTATAATATGAGATGAAACATATTACATACCTTAGTATCTGTGTCATACAAGTGTTCGACAAATTATTCATAACCTTTAAGTTCACTAGAAACAATGTAGCAGAGAGAAGATTTTCTCTTGATCCTTCATAAAGTCATTTATTTTCCTTTTCTAATAGAGGTTCATCATAAATACCAACATTTTCCCCATCCTCATCCGAAAGCAAAAAAAAATCTTGGATCATTTTATTTGTCCCATCATCTTCTTCCATGGGATCATTAACTTGATTTGTCCCATCATCTTCTTCCATGAGATTCTCATTTGCTTGGTGATGATGATGTTCCTCAGCTTGTACAACATCATTTCTACTAATACTTGGTGCAATATTCTACGGAAAGTTAGAGGGAAACTCTAACTTTATAATTACAAACAATCATGCAAAATTAGTGTATACTATAAGAAACATTCAAACAATACACACACACACACACACACACACACACACACACACATATATATATATATATATATATAGATATATAGATATAGATATAGATATAGATATATAATTGACAAAATAAAAAAAGATAATGAATATATAGCTAATTACCATGGGATCATATTCATTTGATCCACCATCAATGTGCCCATATTTCCTACAATGTTTTGTAGTTGTTACTATTAAAATTCTTATGGGACGTCTGAGGCAACATTTTTTACAAGGGCAATAACATCTACCATCACCCTTTTCACCCGCTTTACTTTTTTCCCCACCTCTAACAACATTCCGCGAAATTATTCCGCACAAAAATACCCTTTCGGAACCGTCGTTGTTATAGCAAGATTATCGCAACATATTTAAATCGTCAAATATTTATAGTCCAATTTTTGGTCACAATTGGGACGACCATGACCTAAAAATATTTCTTTTTTTACCTATTTATTTTAGGTCATTTTTAACGGTCAATTTTAAGGTTTGGTCAGTTGTTGCTCTTGCGACGAACATTGACCATATTAATTTAGTCAAAGTACAGGCATCGAGATAGCGACGAATACGGGGTGGATTTAGAAAAATTGAAATTTTTATCTTGCATGTTGCGACGAAAGAGTACTTTTGTCACAAGTGGTCATCGCAAATTTTTCAATATGTAGTAGTGACTACCAGATCCCTATACTTTGTTTTTTATATATGATTGTGAGGTCATGTCAGGATAGTTTTTAAAAGTAGGAGACTTTAGATGGTTAGATCTTCCTGCACTTTAGAACCCTGGTGTAGTCTGTAGGGGTTTTCTCGCTTACATATGAATTGACGACCGTACTGGTGAAGCCTTTAGGGTTTTTAGGGGATATTTTTGGGTGCTTTAATTGATTTTACTGCCTTTTTTGAGTTTTTGTACGTGTTTGAGTCTTTAAGGGATTCTGGTCTTCCATTCCAGTATTCCCTGCCTTATCAGCTTGACTGTTTCTTTCTTTATTTTAGAAATTTACAGAGGTATACGCAACCTGTAGTGGGTTTGCACGTGTACATACGCACCCTACCTTTAGAGAGCCCGCGTACATATGCAGGTTGTTGAAGTGTAAGTAGAATTCTTGTGTTGCAAAAATATTTTTTAAAGAAGAGGCAAACATCCTCTTCCCTGTTAGAAGTCATACTTCTCAGGGGTTTTCTTGATCTAGTCCTTGTCTCTGTTTTTATATTCTTTAGCCTAGGTTTGATGTCAGTTTTCTTGTCTTTAAAAAAAAAAAATATTTCTTGTGTTTCCTAGCTTTTTTAAATTATTTTTAGCTTGAAATTTTAAGAAGCATTGGTTTCTTTTAGAATCTTTTGTTATTTCTACTTAGATTAGAAGAAAATATATAAAAAAAAACTTAACTTGTTAGGTCTATTTATTTCTTGGCATCTGCTTTGCATTGTTATTTGAAAAAGAAAAAAGAAATTAGCATAGCGTTGTGTTTTCTTCTAATTTTTAAAAAGCATTTCAAAAGAAAATAAGAAAGATAATCCTTCTTTGCAAGTATTCTTCTAAGTTTCATCATTTTTCACAAGAGTCTTAACAACATCAGTTGCACTACCACACCTTTTTAGTAAATCAAGCTTTAAAAAGAACGCTTAATTAAAATTTATTAGACTTTTTGTTTGTAGGTCCATCAACTAGTTTAGGCTAGAGCCTTGATTTAGGTTGGAGAGGAAACTCTTCAAGTCTATAAAACAAACATAGGAATATGTGCTAGGGAGTGTCAAAAAGTCTAGTAAATGTGGAAGTTATCCAATAACCCCCTCTAACTCAGGGGATAAACAAGAGGTCGCGTGTGGAAAGGTAGCAGAGATAACCCCTCCAAATCTGGGCCAAGCATAGTGGGGAACACATATAGAGGGCTTATCTTGGGATTCTATTGATTGCATTTTCCACGTAGCTTCGTGGGTCTCAAATCCATTCGAGGTCCTCAGTCATATTCCAGAACACTTTCTTTTGATACCCTTGATACATGTTAGGCTTGATACCCTGCTCATTGCGGTCCACCCGACTATCGACTGTACCTGCCACTGTTTGTGCACTGGAGGCCTAGTTGCCTTTATTTTAGGGACTTACATAGGTGAATGCGGGGGTATACCATGGTACCTAGGGTAGACATTGGGCTACGCTTTGCAGAATATACCCAGAGGGTGCTTCCGTGTTCGAGTTTCACTTTCACCGGTAAGTTTCTCTAGTGATGGATGACGTAACTATTCTTCCAACTAGATAGTCATTTTCTTGATTTTCCTTTAGGAATTTTTAGTGTGTGCTCTATGCTCCCTAGTTTTCCATAGTTAATTATTCATTTATTTCTTTGGGTCTCTGACCTAGGGTTGTAGACCACCCACTCCGCTAGTTGTGAGGAATTTTTGGTCTTCCTCTTAGAAATGTGGAGCTGCCTCTCTATAGGAGTTGTTTTTATAACATTGGTTCATTGGAGTCAGTGTGTGAGACTTTTACGAATTTGAACGATCCTGCAAGGGGAGAACCTGTGCATAGGATATTCATGGATAAAATTCCTGACAATACCAACCAACGAACCCCTTCACAAAAGGATTCTTGTTCTTTTCCTTTCTTYAGAAACGTTGGTGTCCCTTTGATGGCCACTTTTTACATTCCTGGGTTCAATGTGGGACTACCGGTTTAGTTGGGTACCATTCCAAATGTCCCGAATTCTCTTGACGCTTCTCAGTTGAGCACTTTATGTCATGGGCACCMTGTTGATGTTCCTTTGTCAGAAAAGTATTCCCCTCCCCCTTCTCTTGCCTCTGTTGAAAGTACAATTACTAGTAACTGGAAGTCTAAACAAAATAGAAAGAGGAAGAATAGGAAGAAGAAGTCACTAGCCTCTACAAGTCATGTTGGGGGAAAAAGTCCAGTCACTTCTAGTCATACTGGTAATAGGTCCGTAGCCTCTATGAGTCATGTTATCGACCCATCACCAACCTCTCCAAGTCATGTTGGAGATGTGCAACCAGCCACTGCTAGTAATGTTGGGGGCATTGATTCCGTTGAGAAACCTAGACAGATAGGATGTAAGCCTAAGTTCCCTTGTAAGCTTTGCAAGGAAGATAACCTTACTCATTTGTGCCCTGTCCTTCTAGAGGTATGAATATTGTGGTCCATGTCTACAAGATATTCTATTTCTAAGTCTTCTAAGGTTTCCTCACAGCCTATTCAACCATTGGTTGAGAAAGTGGTCATGTCAATGCAGTCATTGGATGATCCCACTCCTCTTTTAAAGGGTGAGGTGCCTTTAGACCATGTAGTCTTGCATCCTATTCAGCCATTGGTTGAGAAACTAGTCATACCAATGCAGTCATCAGCTGATCCCACTCTTCTCTTGGACAGTGTTGAGTCTACCAAAGTGGTCATGTTGTTGTAGTCTTCGGTTGATCTCACTCTTCTCTTAGGGAGTGATGTGTCTACCGACTATGTTTTTAGCATTTCCAGTTCAGTACTTTCAGAACAAGGGGTCATTCTGCTCATTCTGAGTACACCCCCTCCAAGTCCTAGGATGGTTTCCTTTGATTGGAATGACCTTATTGAGCCTCATCTTCCTTCTTCTGCACCTTTTCAAATAAGGGTTGAAGTTAATTCAACAAACATTTATTGATATATTGTGGATGAAGGAGCCTCTACAAGTATTTTATCCTCCTCGGTTTGGAAAGTCTTGGGATATCCCGAGCTTGTGTCTACTTCACATGAACTATTGGCATTTAACAGACGTCCTAGTGAATATTTGGGGATTCTTCCTCAGTTGCCTATCTCATTAGGTGGGAAGATGGTCCTTGATGATCTTATAGTGGTGGAAGGCCCATTAGATTTTAATATGCTTCTCGGGTGTGATTATGTATATAATATGAATGATGTGGTGTCTACACTCTTTCGAGTGATGCATTTCCCTCACAATGGAAGCATTGTCACTATCAACCAACTGGAATCTGATAATCACCATCCTAATTTGGCATTATTTCAGGCTACCCCTTTATATTCTCCTAGTGTTCATGTAGACTCTACCTCGCCATGGGTTAATTATGTGGCATCTTATCCTCGGTGTTCAATTGCTTCTGAGCAGGAACCTGTGCAATAACGTTTTCCTTCTCAAGACTTGGTATCATAAATTGATCCATTGGTTTATCCAATGGGGGCATGGAAGCCCTTGATTCCCCCTCTAGGTCCAAGTGATATTGAGTCTCGTTCTGAGTCTGATCTTGTTGTTTGTAGATCCTCAAGCCCTCGTTCTTGTGATTCTTCATTGATAGACTCTGCTAGTCTTGGCTAGAGCCTCCATCAACATATGGAATATGGTCAGTTTACTTCACCCTTTGGGACTATCGACCCTCCTTTGCATGATTTCTTGGATTTTGAATTGCCTTCAGATGAGGCTATCCTTGAATCCATGACTACGGTTTCTATACCGTGGGAGGACTTACACCATGGTTTTTGGTTTCTTCCCTCTTGGGAGAATTTCCAAGTTGACTATTGAAGAGACTCTTGGTCTAAGCCTAGAAGTGGGATCCACCTGAACCAATTTCATTTCGAGTCGTATCCCCCTAGAGTCTTCTTTAATCCCTTTCCAGACTCTATAAACATGAAAATATTGTCGAGCAATCTTGTTTTCCTTCATGCTCGCCAAACTAAAACTTGAAGGCACATCTGTCCGGTGGTAGTTTACCCCTTTTTTGTTCCGGATGGTCAATTGTATGAAAAAAGATATACTCTAGGAGATTCGGTTTGCTAGAAGAGTATTCTTAGGTATAATTTTAACCCTTTTGCGGTCCTGAGGGACTAAACTTACGAAAAAAGGAACCCCCACAGAGTCCATAGTTAAGCCCTTTTCAGACTCCCTAAAATTGAAAAGATAGTTGAGTGACCTTGTTTCTTCACACTCGTTAAATTGGTCCAAAAGAACATCCCTTACGGAGTCCATAGTTAATCTCTTTTAAGACTCCTTAAATATGAAAATATTTCCGAGTGATCTTTTCTTTGTCACACTCATTAAAATGGTTTTGAATAGACGTATTTTCGGTGCTATTTTACCCCCTTTTTTGAAATGACTAGACTACCTTCGAAAAAGGTGCCCCATGTTGGTTGTGGAGCCTGATTATCTTCCTGATTCATAGGTCCTTTCTTTCAGCCGTGTTTATACCCCATGAAGACTTTACACCCCAGAAGTATGTACACTCTTCCACGCGGGGGAGTGCAGAGGGGCGGTACCCCCTCTGTGAGATCCATGGGGCTATCCCCTTGGCTGGGGGGTTTGAGGGTGAAGCCCCCAAAGGAAAAATTGACTTGTAAATGTATATTGTAATTTCATTATAAATCGGGACCATTCATTATAAGGTCCTAGATCTAACGGTAGAAATTATGTTAGGGTTTTTTTCCCTAGAAGGTAACCCTCTGTTATGAGGGAAATTTATTACGACTATGCAACATAGAGAATATTGTATTATGAGATGAGATACTGTGAGAGAAAGAAGAGGAAGTTACAATGGTTTGGTTGTAGGTTGTATCCCTTCATATGCTGGATAATAATAAAGGAAGGACCTGGAAATTTCTCTGGTGGACGTAGCCCACACTGGGTGAACCACGTAAATCTGTGTCTCTATTGTATTGTGTATCTTCTATGTTTTGTTTCCGCATTTTTTTTATTTTATTGCTCCACGGTCCTGTTTTTCTAACACCCCGGTGGAGTCTCCTTTTACACTTTTTCAGACTCTCTAAAAAAGAAAAAACACTGATCTTACCTTCTCTGGGCTCGTTAAAATTACATTGAAGGACATTATCATTCTGTCTTATTAACCACATTTGCATTCCTATGTCTTTGGCCTAATGTCGGCTGCATGTTTCTCTCAACTGAACCATCTGAAGCATGCCTTATAACAGAATCCTTGTAGCACTTTGCATTTGGTATTGACACCTTGACCCATGGAGGATTTTTCCCGAGTGTCCTTTTCCTACATATGTCTCCTTTCTCTGAGCATTAGTGTGTTCCTTGTGCTTGGAACTAGTATGTCTGTGACACTCGTTCCTCCTGTGTAATGTATAATTATTTTATTATTTTTCAATATTTCCAAAATTATCGAAAAAGACAAAAACAAAATCAAATATACCCCAAAAGGAGGAAGGAAAAAGTATTTTATTTTGTTGGCATCACAGTGAGTCACCCTTGGACAAATCACATCCTTCTATTTATTAGTCAAGATCTAGGATTTAATATGACCTTAGGAAGTTGTTATCGCTACATAGAGTTGTGTCCTCCTTCGTTTAGTTATCCTTCCAAACATATGGAGAGTCTACATTTCCTCCTGCATCATGAAATTATGTCAATTCCATGCTGCCTAAGTCTCATCATTTGTCCTGTTGTTGTCCAAGGGAATTTTTTACTAAATTTGAGTTGGCCCTTCTGCAGTTTGTCTCTTGTCCTCATGATCGGCCACCTCGAAAGTCCAATAAAGTCCTTGCTCAAAATCAATGAAGTTCTCTGCCTGATCATCGAGATCCTCTTATTGTTCTCGACAAGCCGTCGAAGACCTCTGGGTAGTGAAGTCATACACTTATATTACACTCCTACCTGAGTTTTGAAGATTTTGAAGTTGTTGCTCAATCTCTGAAGACCTCATCTCTAGCCATCAAGCGTCATTGGATTCTTGAACATGGATACTATACATGTATATATTTTGATTTTAAGATGTAGATCCATTGTGTACTTCTCACGGCTACACTTTATATAGTTATATGACATGGATCTACAGTGTATTTGATTGAAATCCATGATTTTATTTCATGATGAGCATGGGTATGCCCACCTCGATGAGACAAATTGTTATTTTGCAGATGGCACCTCCCAAAATCTGGTCCCTAGGCTCACTTGCTTGATAAGTTGGTCAATATTTTTAATGTATTTCGACCATCAGATGCTCTTCTGACCTCACACATTAGGGGGTATCTGTTATAACCCTAAATTTCACCAAACATGCATACCTGGCATCAGGCCATCTTACTTGCTATTTTTGCAAAGCCATCATTGAACAACTCTTCTAAAAAACTATATTTTTTAAGATGTATGTGCCATGCACCATTAATTCCCATGTATATACGCTAGCTGCACCATTACAACCCACGTATACTCAAAAAAAGTGCGAAAAATAAAAATTGCAAAGGGATACGGGCATTTGGGATGTTACCTAACCATTTGACCACCCATATCCAGTCACCCAACCGTTACTATATTTTTTGGGCCTATAAAAGAAGGTTTTGGGTCCCATTCAAGGAGGAAGCACGAGAGAAAAGAAACTCTACCCATTTTAGTATTCCCTCTTTGCCCCAATATTTTGTAGCCACATTGTGAGTTTGAGCTAGAATTCCCTTTTCCTCCATTGCAAACCCTTGCCATTTCCCTAGAGAGAAATGAAGAGGAGAAGGATACGTGGAAAAAGTTGGTGCATGGTGAAGATGATCCCAGGACCGAGTTTGAGGAGCAGTTTTCAGTCTCATATTGTAAATGACTTTTGTGAGATTAATATAAATAAATACTTTTTCCATCGTGCCAAATGATGTCTTCAATCTTTACGATTTGTTACATTTTTTGTTATGATATATAACCCACTAATCCATATATAGAATGCATGCTTGTAGTTTCTTTTTTTTCTTTTGGTGAATGTAGGTCATCCTTGGGAGGATATTTGCATTCGAGAAACAGCCGAGCGCAAAGGGATCGACACTGGACACAGAGTTCAAGGTAGGACTACCAAATCCCTATACTTTGTTTTTTTATATATGATTGTGGGTTCATGTTGGGATAGTTGTTAAAAGTAGGAGACTTTAGACAGTTAGCTATGCCTACACTTTAGAACCCTTGTGTAGTCCGTAGGGGGTTTTCCTACTATAGCATAATTCTAAAGTGCAGGCATAGCTAACCGTCTAAAGTCTCCTACTTTTAACAACTATCCGGACATGACCCCACAATCATATATAAAAAACAAAGTATAGGGATTTGGTAGTCCTACCTTGAACTTCATGTCCAGTGTTGATCCCTTTGCACTCAGTTGTTTCTTGACTACAAATATCCTCCCAAGGATGACCTGCATTCACCAAAAGACAAATAAGAAACTACAAGCAGGCATTCTACATATGGATTAGTGGGTTAGATATCATAACAAAAAATGTAAACAAATCGTAAAGATTGAAGACATCATTTGGCAGGATGGAAAAAGTATTTATTTATATTAATCTCACAAAAGTCGTTTACAATATGAGATCGACAACTGCTCCTCGAAATCGGTCTTGGGATCCTCTTCACCATGCACCAATTGCTTCAACGTATCCTTCTCCTCTTCAGTTCCTCTAGGGAAATGGTAAGGGTTTGCAATGGAGGAAAAGGGAATTCTGGCTCAAACTCACAATGTGGTTGCAAAATATTGGGGAAAAGGGGGAATACTGAAATGGGTAGAGTTTCTTTTCTCTCTTGCTTCCTCATTGAATGGGACCCCGACACCTTCTTTTATAGGCCCAAAAAAGACAGTAACAGTTGGGTGACTGGTTATGGGCGGTCAAATGGTTAGGTAACGTCCCAAACGCCCGTATCCCTTTGCAATTTTTATTTTTCGCAATTTTTTTAAGTATACGCGGGCAGTAATGGTGCAAGGCGCGTACATATTCAAAAATATAGTTTTTTAGAAGAGTTGTTCAATGATGGCTTGGAAAAAATAGCAAGTAAGATTTTTTGATGCCAGGTATGCATGTCTAGTGCTATTTAGGGTTATAACATAGGTGTAGAGCCTAAAGGAAATGTGTTCCCAAAAATAGTCCTAGGGAAGGACCCCCTAGAGCTGAAGGTATTAATAAAGGGAAATCATATCCATTGTGAAAATTTTCCCCTAAGGGTCGTTCCCCTAGGAAAAGGTGTTCTAACCCATGGGAAGTTGAACCATCCCGACATGTTGTTTCCCCTAGACTGACTAGGGATAGCCCCAAAACCACTAGGATTGTTCCATCCAAAAGGTATACCATCCCTTGTTGACATCGGTATGCTCATAGGAATGGTGGAGGTGGAAGGAAATTCACCCCCCATGCTGAAACCGAGTCTCAACCCCCCACCGGAAGAAGATCCAAATGTGGGAATCGAAATGGATGGGTTGGGCATAGGAATGATAGGAAGACTGACTGATGGAAATTAAGACACAACCGATGCCTGCTGGATCAAGGTACCTATAGAAAAAGGCATAGATTATGTAGGTCCAATGGTGCTTAGGGAAGGAAATGTGGACATCACAAGGATTCCCCTAGTCCCACTTATGTATGGGATTGATGGGTCTGCCACACTAGATGAAACACTTGGTCCTCAAAAATGTGTGAGGATTGATAAACAAAGGAAAAGTTTCACTAAAATGTTCCCTTAATTGTATAAGTATGTGTGCTTCAGGATCAATCAAAGAAGGGTTGAATTTTGGTGGAATACTTTCATCGACCACTTCCACTTCAACAGAACCAACTTCCTCAAACCAAATATGGGACTCTTCATATTTGCAGTCACCCATTTCATGCCACTTGAGAGGTGATTGTACCTCCATGATTGACTCTATTCCTTTTAATTGACGAAACCAACATGGATATTCAGCCACAGTGAAAAGAATATGTGCAAATCAAACAAAATTCAACCTACATCTGATCTAGAGTTTGGAATCAAAGATAACACCCCTATCAAATCTAGAGAAACAATAAGAAAAATGACAGCTCATGGGGATCTCCATAAACCAACCCTCTAGGGAGATGAATTTCCCATAATATTGGCTAACAAAGCTATGAGGATCAATTAGGATGATCGACGCGAAATATCCTTGACCAGTGCAAGAACCATTTATTAAGGCATGAACCCTCTAAGGGAAATGAGACAATGAACGAATGTTTTTCCTAGGTACTATAAGCACATATCACCTGCAATCACCTCTGTAGCTACCTAGGAATGTTCACTAAAGCTACCACTTCACAATCAATGATTAAGAAAATAGTCGTAGGTCTGACCACATATAAGGGTAGGGTAAATATGTTTGAATATTTTAAAGTGTTACCTTACATAGAGGCGTGATATGGATGAAACCCTTGTATATGTAGTAGTCGAAGTGATCCCGCAAACATCAAAACAAGTAGAGATAGGTAATCTCCCTACTTTCCTCAATGCAACCTCATCCTTAACTCTTGTGTTAGAGGAGCTTCTCGACACAATGGTTGCAAAATTGGATTTTAAACTCATTAATGACTTCTAGGTTTTGTTTTGGTGTTCTTGGAGAGTTTACTCTCTAATCCTATTCCAAGTCCCTAATTCTATCAATTTTTGGTTCACTAAGAAAGAAAATTGTTTAATTTATTTTAGATTATGTAATTATTTTTATGTTTTTTGTTTGTTCCACAAGGAAATGAATGAAACCTTTATGGTTTTTATGATGGTTGATCAAATGAAGAAATGAAAATATGCCAATTATATTTGTTCACTTCAATGAATTGTAGCTATGGGAGGGAAAGAGGATTTTTTGTGTTTCTTTGTAAACTGATGAACGCAATCCTAAAACACCAAGTAACCATACTAACATTTTAGATCCAAAATTCTAATAAGAATTCAAGCCAAACACTTCACCAATGCACTTTTTTTCTAATGCTTCAAAATATTTTTTTCATGAATTTTGTTTTCTGTATTTTTTCTAAATCTTATGAAAACATTTGTTAATCTAACCAATAACACAATATGCAAATGGAAAACTATCAAAACAACAATAAAATGGTAGTTCGATATTGGTAGTGATGCCCCCTGGCACATTGCAGTGTCTGCACCAGATCTTAACCCAAAAATCACAAGGAATGGATTGTAGAAATTTCATACCCCAACATGGCTTCAAGTCTCAATGAGACACATAGTTTAATGCCCAACCCACATTGAAAATATAGGATGAAAATTAGTTAGCATAAAATTAAATGCTCATGAACAAAAAACACATGAAGTCTGCTACAACAAAATATCATAAATAAACACTCCCAAAAATTTTATACTCAGAGATTTTTGTTCTAACTTCGACCCTGGAAAAACCCACAAGGGGAAAACCAGTGAGAGAGGATCTTTTTATAATTTTCAGATCTCTGAGAAATAATTTCTTACAAAAGTCATCTTCAGAAATTAATACAAAACCTTATCTTGGTTTTTTATCCCCAAAACACTGCCTGGAAAATCATGCAAACAACTCCTCTATTTATGTGCCCAAAAATATATACACAATACGGCTATCACATCAATAAATCTTGTACGATATCCCTCAAAATGTGGGACATCTTTCTGAAATAAATTTATAGAAATTACAAACTATATGTTGCCTCTATTTTCATGTCAAATTCTCCTAGAAAATTATACAGTCCTTTATCTCGATTTCTGTGCCAATTTGTATTTGTACAGATTTTTCCAGAATCTGTATTGTATGGTCTCTCTATGGTGTTGTGTTCTCTCCTTGATTCAAGACATTGTTACTCTGTTGCAACTCACAAATACACTTTCTACAACTCGCCCTGCTCTTTCTCAGCTTGACTCTCTCTTTTCTTTCTCTCTCCAAATCACATGAAGAAGAATACCAATTGAATTGGATGCCCTTTCCCTAATTCGACCTCATAAGGGAAGGTGAAGATAAATCTAATCTAATGGTGGATGATAGATTAGATGGATGTCTGAGATGAAATGTCTTTTCACTCACCCATTTCATTTCACTTTCATAAAGTATCATTTAATTTCATATCTCATGAAATTATTCACTAGGGACCACATTGGATACTTTCTCACCCCTAGGTGCCTAAGTGATGAGAAAAAATTATCCTTGGTACTTTATTAATTTTATTTAACACTCCCTCTTACCAAGGAAAGTGTTCCTCACCACCCCAAGCTTATCGCTAAAAGGCTCAAACTTCCCTCTCCCCAAATATTTTATGAGGATGTCCTCCACCTGCGCATATGTGGAGATATATTATAGCTCAACTTCTCCTCTATGAACATAATCCTATATGGAGTAATATATAATCTCTATGTGTTTATAGATGTCATGAAAAATTGGATTCTCAAAGAGTTTGATGCAACTCTGATTTCCATAGTAGATCATCATGGGCCTCATCTGGACGCCAAATATCCCAACCAACAACTTGTGAAGCCAAATGGCTTCACAACTAGCCTGAATGGCTGCCATATACTCAGCCTCTACATAACTCAAAGACATTGAATTTTTCTTTAGAATGAACCAAGATATCATTGTTGAGCCCAATTGAAAGAAACAAACTGACGTACTCTTCCTGTCACTGGCACATCCTATCCAATCCAAATCAGTGTAGCCAATCAATCTAACTACATTCCCTCTCTCATAGTTCAATCCATAATCCACCGTACCCATAAGGTACCTGAGCACATGTTTTTCATCCACCCAGTGTAGTCTCTGAGGCTCCACCATGACCTAACTAAGTGATTTGATAGAAAAACAAATATCTGGTCTAGTGTTGACCAGATACATCAGTGAACCAACCAACTAATGATACAACATGGGATCAAACAACTCTGACTTGGAATAATGAAGATTCTTCCAGTTGTTTATCATAGGATTGGACATGGGCCTATAGTCCTCCATCTAGAATATTCTATAGGAGAGAGCATGGACACATATTTCAGGGTAGGGAAGATGTGTTGTTTATCATAGGATTGGACATGGGCCTATAGTCCTCCATCTAGAATATTCTCATAATATCAACAACACATCTTCCCTACCCAGAAAGATGTGTCCATGCTCTCTCCAATCCTAAAATACAAAGAAGTAGTGCATCACACCAATGTCTTTCATCTTGAACTTTGAAGCAAGGATCTTTGTGCAACCAACTATGAGTCTCTCAGCCCCTGTAATGAAGAGATCATCCACATATAGCACAAGAATGAGAGGATCCTCTCCAATCACAATGTGATATAACTTGGGATCCACCTCACTCTTCTCGAAACCCATCTTTTGCAAGTATGTATCTATCCTATAATACCAATATCTCCGAGATTGCTTAAGCCCATACATTTCCTTATTTAGTTTGTACACATGAGAATATCTCCCATGCACCTCAAATCCCTGAGGCTACTCAATGTACACCTCCTCCTATATGATACCATTGAGAAATGTCTTCTTCACATCCATCTGATCGATCTTCCAACCCATCTCTACTGCAATGGATATCATTTCCCTAATAAAGGTATATCTGGAAACTAGAGCAAAGGCCTCATCATATTCAACATGCTCTACCTGTGAGAACCCTTTAGCCACAAAAAAAGATTTTAAAATATCAATGCGGCCATCTCCAACATACCTAATCTTGGAGAGCCACTTGGAAGTCAACATTGACTTCCCTTCAGGTCTCAGAACAACCTCCCAAACATCATTCTTCATGATAGAACTATACTCTTCCACCATGGTGTCATTTCAGACCTGATGACCTAACGCCTCGTTAAAAGTGGAAGGCTCAGACTCTTTTATGCTACTGACCATCGCAATATAGTTACAAAACCTCTAAGGAGGTTTAATGTCCCTTTCAGGCTTCCTGGGATTCCCCATTGAACCTTGTGGTTCCTTCAAAGTGTCTTGAAGCCACTTGGGCTTCCTCTTCTCTAAAGTAGCACCATGTGAGGGGAATCCCCCTCCTCAATCCCACTACCTAAATATTGTATACTTGAAGATGATCCTTAGGTAGTATGTGAACCCCTAGAATAAGAAATAGTACCCTGTGAACTAGTAACCTGAGGACTAGTAACCTATGACCCTATCACCTGTGGACTAGTAGTCCCTGAAACAGGTGGTTCTGAACTTTGTGTCACAATACTCTGTGAAGGAATCACCATTTTCTGAGGAGCTAACTTCTCCCCCTGCTCCATATCTCATTACCTTCAGAAGGATCTATCCTCTTCAAATATCACATCCCATCACACAACTATCTTCCTCAAAGAGGGTATGTATATGTGTAAATCCTTCAAGGTCTCACTATACCCAAAACATATTCCCTTCTTTGGTGTGTGATCTATATTTTTCCTCTTCTCATAAGGGACATGTGAATAAGTAAGGTACCCAAAGATCCTAAAGTTCCCCACCTCAAGATTCATCCTAGATAAATCTTTCTTAGGAGTCTTATCCCCCAAGACTCTGTGTGGACTTCGATACTACAGATAAACTGTAGTTTTGCAAGACTCATCCCAAAGAAATAGTGGTATCCCCTGATCATGTAACATGGATCTCACATCCCCAACAATATCCTTTTTCTTCCTCTCTACAACCCCATTCTAAAGTGGGTTGTAAGGAACTTACACTTCTATCTTAATTCCCTCCCTAACAAAAAATTTCACTGAACTCATTTGAGGTATACTCACCCCCATTATTATATCTCAACACTTTGATCTTCTTCCCAATTTGGTTCACCACAAGAGTTTGAAATCTTGGAACCATTGGAATACACATCCTTTGGTCTTCATGAAGAAAATCCAAGACTTTTGAGAGAATTCATCAATGAAGGTGACATAACACAAAAAACTAGTCAAAGAGGTAGAAGATGTAGGACCACATACATCAGTATGAATCAGATCAAGAATACTTGATACTCTATTGTCCCTACTTGGAAAAGTAGTCTATGTGTAATTCCCAAGAGAACACCTCTTGTTGCTCTATATTAAACTATGGCACTCCAGTCATAGTCTCTCTGAAGATCCTCAGAGCCCCATGGTGCAAATGCACTATCCTCCTATGCCATAAATCACAAAGGTCATTATTGTTGGTACTATGCATCAATGCTCTAGCCGGCTAAAAAATGTTCTTGTACAACTTCTCATGTCAGATCCCAATCACTTCAGCTGAAGTGATACTGTATCACTTAGGATACAAGAGAATACTCCCATCATGGAACAATACCTCATATCCCCTATCCTAAATAGTGGAAACTAACACCAAGTTCTTCTTCAATCTCGGAACATATAGGACATCTGTCAACAACATAGGATGTAGAGACTCCCTTTGAAATGATATTTTCTGACTACCAAATTCATTGACCACTTAATCATATCCAAACGCCACCTCAAGATCTCCAATCTCTGTAATATCAGTGAATTACTCACGAACACCTGCCATATGGCGAGAGACACCAATATCAATGTACCAAATAGTGGTAGATGATACTCTAGAGGAAAGACACACCAAAAATAAATACTCCTTCTCAAACATGTGAGAAACCTCCTCCACATTAGTTGAAGTTGCAACCTGCTTCTTCTTCTTCTTCCTAGTAAACTTTCCAACATAGTGTCCAAACTTGTGACATGCAAAGAACTTGACTTTGCTCATGTCTTTCTTCCCTTCACTTTTTTGCTTGTTCCCTCCCTTGAAACCTTTCTTGGAATTGTTCTTTCCTTTAGCTGCAAGTATCATATTCTCCTCTTCAGTACCTGTAGATGAAACCCCATGCACACATCTTCTCCGAGTTTCCTCTTGAATGAATTCATCTCAAAGCCGATCCCACTTGTCAAGATTTTCCCTTGCCACAATTCCCTCAACAAAGACAACCCATTGTTTGGTTACCTCATTTAAAGAAGCCCTCACAATTTCATTGTCAACAACAACCTTCCCAACAACACCAAGTTCATCCCTCATTTGAGTAATATTGGTAAGATAGCTGGAAACATTTTCAGTCTTGGTCATTTTAATGCTCTTTAGTTTTTCCCTCAATACCATTTTTTGATTTTCATTGGAACTCTGGTATAGTTCGGTTAAGGATTCTGACATCTCATAGACATTGGTTTTCCTGGTCACATGTGGAATCACATGATCCTTAATGGAATCAAGGATAATTCTTTTGGCCTTTATATTCCTTTTGGTGTAGGCTACCAAAAACGTAGCATGTGTAGTCACTGTCACAAGATTCGTTTGTGATTTATCCATAGTATCCTAAAACTCACACTCTTACAAAAGAAACATAATCTTCTCCTTCCATGAGATGAAATTGGTATCTCCATCCAACCTATCCTCAACCCTCAAACTAGTGTCCATTGACTGTTTCAACTGAAACAAAAGCCCACAATTTTTTTCCAGGTGAGGTACCACCTCTTCTCAGCAAAACCCCTGCAATTTGTGGCTGATATATTTCTTCTCCTTTCACACCTTAAGCTCTAATACCATGTAGAAACTTCCGACCCCAACCTGGTTTCAAGTATCAATGAGACACATAGTTTAATTCCCAACCTACATTGCAAATATAGGTTGAAAATTAGTTAGCAGAAAATTAAATTTTCATTTACACAAAATACATGAAGTTTGTTACAACAAAAACTTAGAAATAAAGACTCCCAAAAAAATCATACTGAGATATTTTTGTTCTAACTTCAACCCTGGAAAAAACCATAAGGGGGAAACCAGTGAGAGAGGGGAATTTTATTATTTTCAGAGCTATGAGAAAGTATTTCTTACAACCCTCATCTTCAACAATTAATACACAAACTTATCTCAATTTTTGTGCCCAAAACCCAGCCTGGAAAACCATGCCAACATCTCCTCAATTTTTGCACCCAGAAATCCATACACAATATGGATGTCACAACAATAAATTATATGTTCTTCTTAAAAATGTCTGCCAACATGCTGAAATAAATTTACAGAAATCACAGACTCTATGTTGCCTCAATTTTCATGTCAACCTCACCCAGAAAATCATACAGTCCTTTATCTCTATTTCTGTTCCAATTTATAGTTGTATGGACTTCCCTGAATCTATACTATATGAACTACCTATGCTTTTGTGCTCTCTCCTTGCTGCAACTCATTGTTACTCTGTTGTTAATAGTTGTTACCCTATTCCTACTCACAATAAAAAAGTTGTAACTCGTTGTTACTTTGTTTTAGCTCACAGATATACTTGTTGCAACTCTCCCTTCTCTTTCTCATCTCGACTCTCTCTTTTCTTGCTCTCTACAAATCACATGAAGAATAATACCAAGTGAATGGGGTGCCCTTTCCCTAATACTACCTCATGAGGGAAGGATAAGAGACATCTAATCTAACGGTCGAGGATAGATTAGATGAGTGGTTGAGATGAAATGTCTTTTCACTCATCCATTTCATTTCACTTTCATAAAGTCTCATTTAATTTCATATCTCATGAAATTAACGTACTAGGGACCACATTGGACACTTTCTCACATATAGGCACCTAAGTTATGAGAAACACTTGTCCTTGGTACTTCATTAATTTAATTTAACATGGATATGAGAAATGTAAGACCCAATTGCAAAAGGAAAATCAACCAAATGTGATTATCAATCACTACAAAAGGAAATTTTAGACCCCAAAGTTCACAAGCAACACATTAATGAAATTATGAAAAGAGGTCCTAAAATGCTCGAAAAGGGATGACATATATATATATATATATATATATATATATATATATATATATATTCCATGCAAAGAATAATGAAAAATCCCTTCCAAAACTAAGCTCTAAATGTTCTCTTTTCCAATAATAGGGACCCTAAGATTCACAGGAAAAGCCCTTCTTTTTTTTTTGAGAAAAATAGATTTTTTTTCATGCTTTACGCCTTTTTTGTGTACCCTATCAAGGTGGTCGTGGGTCACCCTTCACTTGACTAGTGATTAGTTGCATGTTTTCCCCATTTTAACCCAAAAAAACACAAGTAGTACTTATGAAATGTTTTCCTGTTACAGGTCATATGACCGGAAACAAACGACTCATCACTGGACTCCAATAATGCAACATGCGACTACTACAATTTTTTTGAAAAAAAAGAAAGAGCTATCTCATATCCAATCAAAGATGATCGATCCAATGTCTAGGGAAGTAATAGGGAATACAAAAACTAAATCAAGAGTATAACCAAAGGATATTGTCAAGGGATTCCAAACTGGATAAGAATAAAATGTCCAGTCCTCAATGGAGTCACCGTTTATGTTACGGAGAAATCTCACCAATATGGTAAGTTAGATCTCCCTAGGATCTGCCTACTGATGCTAGACAAATAGTGGGGATAGAATTCTAATGGTTTGCATAGATCTAATTGTTTTCATTTCATTTTAACCAAGAAGCATGTTGGACACACCTATCAACCGACACTTATCCTTGCATATCGGGCCAATGTATTTCCTCAAATCCAACTTGTTAAATTTTCAGACCCCAACCCAGTTTCAGTCTCACTGATTTTTCAGCCAATGTTAAATGCCCAAACCCAGTTTTGTATCAACAGTTAAATACTTACCAGAAAATAAAATTCAGAACTGAAACATCAGGATTCTAAACATCGTTTTAAGTGCAGAAATAAAATATCAGCAGTATGCAAAACTCAGAAAATTATAGACACAAGAATTTTTGGTCTAACTTTGACCCTGGAAAAACCCACAAGGGGAAAACTAGTGAGAGAGGGAGATTTTATTATTTAGGATCTTCAAAGAATTATGTTACAGCATGTTCATCTTCAGAAATTTAAATGAAAAACTTGTCTTGACGACCGTGCCAAATCTTCACACAGGAAAATGAGCCAACTCCTCAAAATTATTTCCAGAATTTTCTGCTATCAAAAACAGGTCTGCTCCTCGATTTATGTGCCTCCAAAATGTTGTACGATCACCTTGAAATATGTGCCAGTAGCTTCAACAAATTTCTGGGTGCATTAATGGTTGTACGGATGCCTTGAAAACCATGCCAAACTTCCTAGAAAACCCACACAACAATTTGTCTCGATTTTTGTGCCAAGAAAGGACTGTACGGACCTGTATGAAATCTGTACGGTACAGCCTGAGTGTGGCTATCTATCCCTCCTCGAAATATGTGCCAAAAGTATGATGTACATACTAATAAAATCCATATCGTACGGACATAATTAATTGTTGTATGTTGTCTCGATTTCTATGCACAAAAATGACTGTAGGGACCTTGAAATGCATGTTGTACGGCCTCCTGTGTATGTTGAACCTTTGCCTCAGTTTTTGTGCTATTATTCTTCCTTGGAAAGTGTGCCCTAGCTCTCAGAAATGGATGCTCTCTTGCTTCTCGAAAATGCTCTCTCTCTTGCTCTCTCAAAATGCTTGAACAACCAAAGAATGGGTGTGCCCCCTTGCCCTAATCAACCTCATGAGGGAAGGTGAGGGGTTTTCTAATCTAACGGTTGAGATTAGATTAGATGAGTGGTTGAGATTCGGTGTCTCTTCACTCACCCTCACTTTAGTCATAAAGTCACCGTTTAATTTGCATCTCACAAATTAATTGACTAGGACCCACATTAGGCACTTTATCCCCCTTAGGTGCCTAGGGAAGAGAAACACTTGCCTTGGTACTTTATTTAATTAAAAACATTAACACTCCCTCATACCGAGGAAAGTGTTACTCACCACTCCAAGCTTGTCCCTGAAAAATACAAAGTTACCTTTGCCTAATGACTTGGTGAGTATGTTTGCAACCCGCCCCTCTGTAAATATGTATTGTAGCTCCACAGCTCCTCTCTAAACATAATCACGAATGAAGTGATACCGAATCTTGATATTCTTGGATCGATCATGAAAAACTGAATTCTTCGAGAGTTTAATGCAACTTTGATTATCACAGTAAATCACGGTAGGCCTCAACTGCACACCGAACAATCCCACCAACATCTTGTGAAGCCAAAGGGCCTCACAACTGGCCTGACTAGCTGCCATATACTCAACCTCTACCAAACTCAAATCCACTGACTTCTTCTTCCGACTAAACCAAGACACAACTATTGATCCCAATCTGAAGCAGCACCCTAAAGTGCTTTTCTTTTCACTGACACATCTTGCCCAATCTGAGTCTGTATAGCCAACCAGATGAACTCCATATCCTCTATGTTAGTCCAAACCATAATCTATCGTACCACGAAGATACCTGAGCACATGTTTTGTTGCCACCCAATGCACTCTCCTAGGCTCCACCATGAATTGGCTGAGAGTGTTGACAGCAAAACAAATATCTGGCCTGGTATTGACCAAATACATCAATGACCCAATCAATTGACAATACAAAGTGGAATCCACCAACTGTGACTCAAAAGCATGAAGCTTCTTCCAGTTGGTAATCATGGGAGTGGTCATGGGCCTGTAATCTCCCATCTTAAATCTACTCAAAATGTCACATACATACTTCCCCTGTCCCAGGAATATGTGTCCAGGCTCCTGCCAAACCTCCAATCCCAAAAAGGAATGCATTAGTCCAATGTCATTCATCTCGAACTCTGAAGCAAGGCTCTCCTTGCAGCTACTGATGAGTCTCTCTGTACCTATAATGAAAATATCATCCACATATAGAAGAAGAATGAGAGGATCCTCTCCAACCACAATGAAGTATAGGTTGGGATCTGCCTCACTCTTCTCAAAACCCAACTGTTGCAAATAGGCATCTATCCTCAAATACCAAGCTCTGGGAGCTTGTTTCAGCCCATACAATGCCTTCTTCAGTCTACACACATGAGACTCTCTCCCATGCACCTCTAAGCCCAATGGTTGCTCAATATACACCTCCTCCTCAATAAGACCATTCAGAAATGCGGTCTTCACATCCATTTGGTGGATCTTCCAACCCATCTCTGCTGCAATGGAGATCATTGCCCTGATCTAAGTGTATCGAGCAATCGGCACAAAGGTCTCATCATAGTAGACTCCCTCAACCTATGAAAACCCCCGAGACACAAAGCGAGCTTTGTACTTCTCAATACTACCATCTGTAGCATGTTTTAGCTTGTAGAGCCATCTAGAAGTCACTACTGACTTCCCCTCAGGTCTAGGAACAACTTCCTAGACATCGTTCTTCATGATGGAATTGTACTCTTCCATCATGGCATCTCTCCATACATGTCTACTAGAGGTCTCCTCAAAAGAGGAAGGTTGAGACTCCCAAATACTACTCACCATTGCGATGTAGCTGCAAAACCTCTTGGGAGGTTTACTCTCCCTCATTGCCTATCTGGGATTCCCCACTGAACCCTGTGCCTTCCTAAAAGTGTCTTGAAGCCACTTGGGCTTCCTCCTCTCTAAAGTAGTGTCCTGTGGAGGGGACTCTCCCTGCTCAACCCCATATGCTGAAGACAATGATCCTAATGTAGACTCTGAAGTGCCTGATCCTGAAACCTATGGACCAGTAGCCTATGAACCTGAACTCTCTAGCCCTGTCATCTATGAACCTGTCGTCACTGAAGTTGGTGGTCTCAAACTTTGTGTCACTGTAGTCTGTTGCGGGCTCACCTCATTTTGAGATGAAGACTTCTCACCTCTCTCTGTCCCTCTAGAATTTCTAAAGGCTCTGTCTTCCTCAAATCTAACATCCCTCCTCAAGATAGTCTTCCTCAAGGAAGGAAGGTAAATATGGAAATCCTTTGAAGTCTCACTGTACCCAACAAAGATCCCTCTCTCTGCCATGGGATCCATCTTTGTCCTCTTCTCAGAAGGGACATATGAATAAGTGATGCACCCAAAAATCCGAAAGTGCCCCACCTTAGGCTTCTTCCCAGAGAAATCCTCCTCAGGAGTCATGCTCCCCACAGCCCTGTGAGGACTCTCGTTCTGCAAATAAACTGCAATGTAGCATGCCTCAGCCATAGAAATAGTGGCAGCCCCTGATCATGTAGCATAACTCTTGCAGCCCCAACAATGGCCCTGTTCTTCCTCTCTGCAACCCCATTCTGCTGCAGGTTGTAAGGAATAGTCAACTCCCTCCTGATGCCCTCTCCTGCACAAAATTCCATGAACTCCTTGGAGGTATACTCACCCCCATTGTCCAATCTCAAGACTCTAATTTTCTTCCTTGTCTGGTTCTCCACAAGAGCTTTGAACTCTTGGAACCAACTGAAGACCTATCCTTTTGGCTTCATGAAGAAAATCCAGGACTTCCGAGATAAGTCATCAATGAATACAACATAGTATAGGGATCCATTCAACGATGCCAAAGACATTGGGCCACATACATCTGAATTTATAAGATCAAGTATCCCTGTTGCTCTACTGTCACTGCTTGAAAAATAAGTCTTGGTGTACTTTCCCAAAGCACACCCCTTGCACAACTCATGGTGCTCTAAACTGAAATTTGGAACTCCCGTCACCATCTCCCTCAGAACTCTCTAATCCCCATGGTGCAAATGTGCCATCCTCCTGTGCCATATCTCACATAGGTCATTGTTGTTGCTGGTAGAATGAATCAATTCTCTCACTGGCTAGAAGAAGAACTTATACAACCTCTCATGTCTAGTACCAATCACTTTGGCCGAAGTGATGCTAGACCCTCTGGGTAAAAGAAGCACCTACCCATCATAGAACAAGACCTCATAGCCCTTCTCCTCAATAGTAGAAACTAAAACTAAGTTCTTCTTCAAGCTCGGAACATAAATAACCTCTGTCAAAGTCATGGGAGGCAAAGACTCCCTCCGAAATGATACAGCCCCACAACTAGCCACCTTGACCTCTCAGTCATCTCCAAGCACTACCTCTACATCTCCAAACTGTGTAAGATCCGTCAGGTTCTCACGAACTGTTTTTATATGGCGAGATTCACCACTGTCAATATACCAAGCATCTATAGTAGTGGTCCTCGAGTATAGACATGCAATCAAGGAAAATTCCTTGTCAAACTTGGTGGAAAACTCTTCCACCTTTGTTGAAGTTGTTGTTTGTTTCTTCTTCTTGTTTGGACACTATCCTGCATAGTGCCCAAACTTATGGCAGGCAAAGCACTCGACTTTTCTCATGTCTTTCTTCCCTTCACCCTTGGGCTTCTTTCCTCCCTTTGGACCCTTTCTAAACTTCTTATTGCTAGTGGTAGTAAGAGCCACATTCTCCTCCTCATGACCTGTAGATGAATTTCCATGCACATAACCTCTATGGGTCTCCTCCTGAACAAAGTCATCCTGAAGATGTTCCCAACCAGGAAGCTTCTCCCTAGAAACAATGCCCTCCACAAAAACAACCCATTGTTTGGAAACACCATTCAATGTTGTTCTCACAAGATCACTGTAAACTATGGATTCCCCCATAGCTCCAAGCTCATCCCTCACTTGATCCAATCTAGTAAGGTATGTGACCACATTTTCAGCCTTGGTCATTTTTATGCTCTTTAGTTTTTCTCTCAAAACCATTTTCCGGTTCTCATTTGTACTCTGGTACAATTTATTCAAAGACTCCCACATCTCATAGGCATGTGTCTTCCCCGTCAAGTGAGGAATCAAATGATCCTTGATGGAACCAAGAATAAATATCTTATCCTTGACACTCTCCTTGGTATAGGATGCAAGAAGAGTAGCAACAGTAGGTACCAAAACGGGATGAGTAGCAGTATTCTCCACAATGTCCCACAACTCATTTTCTTGCAAAAGCAAGATCATCCTCTCCTTCCAAGCACCAAAATTTGCTGCCCCATCAAGTCTATCCTCAACTTTCAAACCAGTTGCCATTGACCCTTTTTCTGCTGAAAATAACAAGTTAAAAAATTTGCCCTGTGATGTGACTGCTATCCCAACTTTCTGTCTGCTGAAATCTCTGCTTCCCTTCAACTCAGCTCTGATACCATGTTAAATTTTTAGACCCCAACCCAGTTTCAGTCTCGCTGATTTTTCAGCCAATGTTAAATGCCCAAACCTAGTTTTGTATCAACAATTAAATACTTAGTAGAAAATAAACTTCAGAATTGAAACATGAGGATTCTGAACATCGTTTTAAGTGCAGAAATAAAATATCAGCAGTATGCAAAACTCAGAAAATTATAGACACAAGAATTTTCGGTCTAACTTTGACCCTGGAAAAACCCACAAGGGGAAAACCAGTGAGAGAGGGAGATTTTATTATTTAGGATCTTCAAAGCATTCTCTTATAGCATATTCATCTTCATAAATTTAAATGACAAACTTATCTCGACAACCATGCCAAATCTTCACACAGGAAAATGAGCCAACTCCTCAAAATTCTTTCCAGAATTTTCTGCTATCAAAAACATGTCTGCTCCTCAATTTTTGTGCCTCCAAAATGTTGTACGGTCACCTTGAAATATGTGCCAGCAGCTTCAGCAAATTTTTGGGTGCATTAATGGTTGTACAATCGCCTTGAAAGCTGTGCCAAACTTCCAAAAAAAACCCACACAACAATCTTTCTCGATTTCTATGCCAAGAAAGGACTGTACGGAATCCATACGGTACAGCTTGAGTGTGGTTGTCTGTCCCTCCTCGAAATTTGTGCCAAAAGTATGTTGTACGAACTGATAAAATCCATACCGTATGGACATAATTAATTGTTGTATGTTGTCTCGATTTATGTGCACACAAATGAATGTATGGACCTCAAAATGCGTGTTGTACGACCTCCTGTGTATGCTAAACCTTTGCCTCAATTTCTGTGCTATTATTCTACCTTGGAAAGCATG
>ML777772.1:390311-434312 GCA_009831015.1 Picea engelmannii
TCACTTTGGGGTGATTTTGGAGACATAAGTAGACTTAGGAAACTTAACCCAAAAGTGGGTTATGATTTAGAGTTGATTGGTGAGATCTCATCCATTCATTTGGATTGATCTCAACCATTGATTCTTAGGTTTCCTATTCTTGCCTAAATAGGGCGCAAAGGGTCTAAGGAGGGCGCACTTGTTCATGGAGAGTTTTTCTCATGAGAGGAGGAGAACTCAAGCTATGGAGAAGAGGTCATATGCATGAGGTTTTGTGGAGGAGGCCACTAGCTTTCCTTTTGGACATCTTGGAGCAGCTTGCTTCATTATTTTATGGGAGTTATTCTACAGTTGAGGAGGGCGCATGAGTTTGGAAGAATTATTCCTTCTTGTTAGGATTTCTAGCCATCATATTTTAGTGAGGTTAGTTTTAGAGTGAGGACATCAGTTGAGCTTCATTCCTGCAGAGGGGTTTTCCATTCTGGCATCACAGATGATTTCTAGAGCATTTACAGTTGTTCTGGCAGTTTACATGAGGGGCGCACCATCCAGGGGCACATCTGCTTGAGGGAGATTGTGTATCAACTCAGTTGGAGTTGCTATTGTATCAGGTTCCATCATTTATTTTGTTTACTGTAACCTATACTTACTTTTCCTCATATATACATTTAGATCTCAAACTGGTTTTCCCCGGGGGGGTTTTGTCCAGGGTCATGTTGACCAAAAATACTATGTCTACAAATGCATGTTATTAGTTCTTAGATATATTCATTATCAACATTTAAATGATGTATTAGGTGTGTTATATTTATTTGAGTTGCATGTACTAATTTTCTATGGCAAAAATGACATGCTAGAGGACCCAAATCGAAAATATAACCATAACAATCAACTCAAAAGAACATGGACTGTTGGCTGTTATAAAACAATACAAAACTAAAACAAGACAGTGAAAACTTAGAGCCTTTTGCTTGGTCAAAGACAGACCAAGAAGGCAAGCTGATAGGACCTGGAATTTTCACACTTCATAACTCAAAGACACCGAATTTTGCTTCTGAATGAACCAAGACACCATTGTTGAGCCCAATCGAAAGAAACAACCTAATGTACTCTTCCTGTAACTGGCACATCCTACCCAATCCAAATCAGTGTAGCCAATCAATCTAACTACATTCGCTCTTTCATAGTTCAAGCCATAATCTACCGTACCCATAAGGTACCTGAGCACATGTTTTTTTCCACCCAGTGTACTCTCTGAGGCTCCACCATGAATTGACTAAGTGAGTTGATAGAAAAACAAATATCTAGTCTAGTGTTGACCAGATACATCAGTGAACCAATCAACTAATGATACAACATGGGATCAAACAACTTTGACTTAGAATAATGAAGCTTCTTCCATTTGTTTATCATAGGAGTGGACATGGGTCTATAGTTGTCCATCTAGAATATTCTCATAATATCAACAACACATCTTCCTTATCCTAGAAATATGTGTCCAGGATCTTCCCAATCATCCAATACAAAGAAGTAGTGCATCAGACCAATGTCTTTCATCCTAAACTTTGAAGAAAGGATCTCCTTCCAACCAACTGTGAGTCTCTCATCCCTTGTAATGAAGAGATCATCCACATATAGCACAAGAATGAGAGGATCCTCTCCAATCACAATGTGATATAACTTGGGATCTTCCTCACTCTTCTCGAAACCCATCTGTTGAAAGTATGTATCTATCCTAGAATAACAATCTCTATGATATTGCTTCATCCCATAAAATTCCTTTAGTTTTTACACTTGAGAACCTCTCCCATGCACCTCAAATCCCTGAGGCTTCTTGATGTACACATCCTCCTATATGATACCATTCAAAAATGTATTCTTCACATCCATATGATTAATCTTCCAACCCATCTCTACTGCAATGGATATCACTACCCTGATCAAGGTATATCTAGAAACTGGAGCGAAGGTCTCATCATATTCAACTTCCTCTACCTGTGAGAACCCTTTAG
This sequence comes from Picea engelmannii, assembly GCA_009831015.1. Classification (NCBI taxonomy): domain Eukaryota; kingdom Viridiplantae; phylum Streptophyta; class Pinopsida; order Pinales; family Pinaceae; genus Picea; species Picea engelmannii. Next base: position 392,303 of record ML777772.1, read on the forward strand.
CTACAAACTGAGATTTGAAAATCTCAATGCGGCCATTTTCAACATACCTGATCTTTTAGATCCACCTGTAAGTCAACACTGACTTCCCTTCATGTCTCGAAACAACCTCCCAAACATCATTCTTCATGATAGAATTGTACTCTTCCACCATGGTGTCCTTTCAGACCTGTTGACCTTTTTCCTCCTCAAAAGTGGAAGGCTCACACTCTCTGATTCTACTCACTATCATAAAATAGTTGGAAAACCTCTCAGGAGGTTTAATCTCCCTCAAAGGCTTCCTAGGATTCCCCATTGAACCTTGTGCTTCCTTCAAAGTGTCTTGAAGCCACTTGGGCTTCCTTTTCTCTAAAGTAACACCATGTGGAGGGGAATCCTCCTCCTCAATACCACTACCCAAATATTGTGCACCTGAAGATGATCCTCGAGTAGTATGTGAACCCGTAGACTAAGAAATAGTACCATGTGAACCAACAACCTGAGGACTAGTAACATGTGAACCTATCACCTGTGGATTATTTGTCCCTGAAACAGGTGTTCATGAACTTTGTGTCACTATACTCTGTGAAGGACTCACCAGTTTCTGAGGAGCTAACTGCTCCCCCTACTCCATATTGCGTGACCTTCAGAAGGATCTATCCTCCTCAAATATCAGATCCCATCACACAACTGTCTTCCTCAAAGAGGGTATGTATATGTGGGAATCCTTCAAGGTCTCACTATACCCAAAACATATTCCCTTCTTTGGTGTGGGATCTATATTTGTCCTCTTCTCACAAGGGACATGTGAATAAGTAAGGTACCCAAAGATCCTAAATTTCCCCACCTCAAGCTTCTTCCCAGATAAATCCTCCTTAGGAGTCTTATCCCCAAAGACTCTGTGTGGACTTCGATTCTACAGATAAACTGCAGTGTTGCAAGCCTCAGCCCAAAGAATCAGTGGTATCCCCTGATCATGTAACATGGATCTCACAACCCCAACAATAGCCTTTTTCTTCCTCTCAAAAACCCCATTATGAAGTGGGTTTTAAGGAACTGACACTTCTATCTTAATTCCCTCCCTAACAAAAAAATTCACTGAACTCATTCGAGGTATACTCACCCCCATTATCATATCTCAACACTTTGATCTTCTTCCCAGTTTGGTTCTCCACAAAATCTTTGAACTCTTGGAACCATTGAAAGACCTATCCTTTGGTCTTCATGAAGAAAATCCAAGACTTCCGAGAGAGTTCATCAATGAAAGTGACATAATACAAAAAACCAGTCAGAGAGGTAGAAGACAGAGGACCACATACATCAGTATGAATCATATCAATAATACTTGATACTCTATTGTCACTACCTGGAAAAGCAGTCTTGGTGTACTTCCCAAGAGCACACCTCTTGTTTCTCTATATTGAACTCTGGCACTCCAATCACAATCTCTTTGAATATCCTCAGAGCCCCATGGTGCAAATGTGCCATGCTCCTATGACATAAATAAAAAAGGTCACTATTGTTGGTACTATGCATAAATGCTCTAGCAGGCTAAAACATGATCTTATACAACTTCTCATGCTGGATCCCAATCACTTTGGCTGAAGTGATACTGGATCCCTTAGGATACAAGAGAATATCCCCATCATGGAACAATACCTCATATCCCCTATCCTAAATAGTGGAAACTAACACCAAGTTCTTCTTCAATCTCAGAACATATAGGACATCTGTCAACAACATAGGACGTAGAGACTCCCTCTGAAATGATATTTTCTGACTACCAAATTCCTTGACCACTTAATCATATCAAGACACCACCTTAAGATCTCCAATATCTGTAAGATTAGTGAATTACTCACGAACACCTGCCATATGGCGAGAGGCACCACTATCAATGTACCAAATACTGGTAGATGATACTCTAGAGGAAAACACACGAAAAATAAATACTCCTTTTCAAACTGTGGGAAAACTCCTCCACATCAGCTAAAGTTGCAACTTGCTTCATCTTGTTGTTAGGAAATTGTCCAGTATAGTGTCCAAACTTGTGACATTCAAAGCACTTGACTTTTCTTATGTCTTTCTTCCCTTCACTTTCCCACTTGTTCCCTCCCTTGGAACCTTTCTTGGACTTCTTCTTTCCTTTAGATGAAAGTGTCATATTCTCCTTTTCATTACCTAAAGATGAACTCCCATGCACACAAACTCTCTGATTTTCCTTCTGAATGAAGTCATCCCAAAGACGATCCCACTTGGGAATATTTTCCCTTTTCACAATGCCCTCAACAAAGACAACCCATTTTCTAGTTACCCCAAGCCCACAAGTTTTTTTCCTGGTGAAGTACCTCTTCTTCTCAGCAAAATCCCTGCAATATGTGGCTGATATATTTCTGCTCCTTTCACAATTAAGCTCTGATACCATGTAGAAACTTCAGACCCCAACCCGGTTTCAAGTATCAATGAGACACATAGTTTAATTCCCAACCCACATTGCAAATATAGGTTGCAAATTAGTTAGAATAAAATTAAATGCTCATGAACACAAAATACATGAAGTTTGTTACAACAAAAACTCAGAAATAAACACTCCCAAAAAATTTATACTGAGATATTTTTGTCCTTACTTCAACCCTGGAAAAACCCATAAGGGGAAAACCAGTGAGAGAGGGGATTTTTATTATTTTCATAGACATGAGAAAGAATTTCTTAAAACCCTCATCTTCAACAATTAATACACAAACTTATCTCAATTTTTGTGCCCAAAACCCAGCCTACAAAACCATGTCAACATCTCCTCAATTTTTGTTCCCATAAATCCATACACAATACAGATGTCACAACAATAAATTATATGTTCTTCCTCAAAATGTGTTCCATCATGTTGAAATAAATTTATGGAAATTACAAACTCTATGTTTCCTCAATTTTCATGTCAACCTCACCTAGAAAATCATATGGTCCTTTATCTCGATTTATGTGCCAATTTACAGTTGTATGGACTGACCTCAATCTGTACTATATGAACTAACTATGTTTTTGTGCTCTCTCCTTGCTGCAAATCATTGCTACTCTATTTTTAATAGTTTTTACCCTCTTGCTACTCACAATAACAATGTTGCAACTCACAGATATAGTGGTTGCAACTCTCCCTACTCTTTCTCATCTCGACTCTCTCTTTAATTTCTCTCTGCAAATCGCATGAAGAAGAATACCAAGTGAATGGGGTTCCCTTTCCCTAATTCTACCTCATGAGGGAAAGTGGAGATACATCTAATATAATGGTGGAGGATATATTAGATGGATGGTTGAGATGAAATGTCTTTTCACTCATCCATTTCATTTCACTTTCATAAAGTCTCATTTAATTTCATATCTCATGAAATTAATACACTAGGTACCACATTGGACACTTTCTCACCCCTAGGCACCTAAGTGATGAGAAACACTTGTCCTTGGTACTTTATTAATTTAATTTAACATGGATATGAGAAATGTAAGACCCAATTGCAAAAGGAAAATCAACCAAATGTGATTATAAGTCACTCCAAAAGGAAATTTTAGACCCCAAAGTTCACAAGCAACACACTAATGCAATTATGAAAAGAGGTCCTAAAATGCTCAAAAAGGGATGATCGAAAAAATAAATTATTATTTTTATTTTTTATTCCATGGAAAGAATAATGAAAAATCCCTTCCAAAACTAATTTCTAAATGTTCTCTTTCCCAATAATAGGGACCCTAGGATTCACAGGAAAATCCCTTCTTTTTTTTGCGGAAAATAGATTTTTTTTCACCCTTCACGCCTTTTTTGTGGACCCTATCAGGGTAGTCTTGGGTCACCCTTTACTTGACTAGTGATTAGTTGCATGTTTTCACCATTGTAACCTGCAAAAACACTAGTAGTACTTATGAAAAAAAATTATGTTACAGGTCATATGACTGGCAACAAATGACTCATCACTAGACTCCAATAGTGGAACATGTGACTACTGCAAATTTTTTTAAAAAAAAGAAAGATTTATCTCATATCCAACCAAATATGATTGATCTAATGTCTAGGGGAGTAACAGGGAATACAAAAACTAAATCAAGAATATAAACAATGGATAATGTCAAGGGATTCTAAACTAGATAAGAATAAAATGTTCAATCCTCAATGGAGTTACCATTTATGTTACGGACAAATCTCACCAGTATGGTAAGTTAGATCTCCCTAGGATCTGCCTACTGATCCTAGACAAATAATGGGGATAGAATTATAATGCTTTCCAGAGATCTAAGTGGATTCATTTCATTTTAACCAATAAGGGTGGTGGACATACCTGTCTACCAATGGTTATCCTTACGTATCGGGCCAATGTAGTTCCTGAGATCCAACTCCAACTCTTTCAACCTACTTCCTACACATAAGGAGACAAAAGTATCTTGGAACTGGTTTTCCCTATGAGGTTTTTTTAGGGCTTTATACTCGAAAATATTGGTGTCTTGTGTGTGATAATTTTGGTTTCCTTTTTTATTCTTTCGCTACATGTTTAGTTGATTACTCAGTTGTTCTTTTAGTAGATAAAGTGATTTTATTTTTAGATAAGTTATAGGTGCTAGGTTGAAGTGGTAAAATCAACATGGTATCATAGCATAGATTTCTATGAGCAGAAATCTAGTGCAAATAGTATCAGATAACATGCTCTGAGAGGAAGCCCATCTCAGGTTCTTTGTAGCAGATCTTATCATATTAATAACCAGTAGGCAGAAATCAAAGGGTGGATTTCAAGGAAACATTAGTGTTGAGGAAGAATAGGGATTTTTACAGGTTTATGGAAGTGTACACGGGTCATAGAAGTGATATTCACGTACATACGTAGGTTGTATTGGTGATAGTCGCATATAGGACAGTATAGGGGAAGTTTGAGTAGAGGGTTATTTGATTAGATCTTGGAGATGGAAACTATATTGTGATTGAATGTAGGTTCTATGGGGTTTCCAACTTGTTGGTAGCCAAATATGATTTCTTGATATTTGATACAATTGAATAAGATTACACTTTTCTTTCGCTGCCATCACCTCGAATCTGTATACATCCTTCTGAGTTTGGAAATGATTGTTGGTTTGAAGCCTACCTTATTAATTTTTACTGTTTGCATTTTCGATTTTTTTATTTTTAATTCATGACTGAATGCATGAATTAAACATAAACTTGTCTTGTTATTTTAATAATTTTCTTCCCTAGGTATATCGTTCAACAAACCATTCATATGAAAATGAAATAAAAATCTTATAAAATGGTTGTTAGACCTTTTTTTGTGTTAATACGATTATTGTTTCAATGGTTTGATAATTTTCGATTTGTGAAGAGCCTTTAATATTTTTGATAGTCATGTCACGAATTCAATGGTCATACCAGCAATCATACAAATGAATACACACCTATTGTACTCGCATCCTCACCTCACCTTGTTGGCTTAACATATTAATGAGCCATTCGTTACATGCATAGGGTGTTGGTACTCTATATGTTTGGCTCTCATCACAAGGGATGGTAAGGATTACAATCAAACCCCTGGTTTTCACTCCCACTATCTGAGTTATGATAACACTACAGGCTATGTTATTATTGTGTCTCCACTTTCCATTCGAACTTGTTCCTGTTGCTCCCATGATTTGAACCTAAAAATATCCAGATTAATCCCTGTTGCATTCTGGTTACATTTGTCATGGCACCTGTGATGTGAATCCAACCAAATGACTCCAAGTTTTTTTGTTTTAAAAACTCGTAATTGCTTACTTGAGACATATTTTTGCGGGCAGGTTTCTGAGCAAATGGTTATGAATTTTCCCATGCCGTTTAAAAACCATTTCTGAAATGGGGTCATTTACCTTCCATGTGGGAAGATTCTTCAAAAACAAATCCATTTCAGAGGTATGTTTCGTTTTCTGGATAGCATTTTATCAGAAAATTTGTTTCGTCCGAGTTTTTCTTTTTTCCCCTTTCCTCTCTGTGGCTTTGAAGATATGCATAAAATGGAGGAATTCTATCATAGACATAATCTAAACCCTGTTATCAAAGAGCTATGTGATGATCCACATGATTACTATCTATTCATTTGAACCAAACTTTGTTCTTTTGCAAACCCCCATGGTTAAGGAACCACGATGCATTTTGTTTTCACCCAGAATAACATTGGAACATGTAATGGATGTGCGGAAAGGAAGGTTTTCCCCTACCCTTACTTCTGAGCATAATCAGGGTCATATTAACAAACCTACTATCACGAAATTTCAAAAAAAATCAGAAGTAGGGTAACTCAGATTCAATCTTTATGAACAATAGAACTAAGCAGCCTAATAATCTGATCATTAGAAAACTAAACAAATTCCACCATCATAAATTCGGATTTGTCAAATTGTTGAAATAGTTAATAGTTGTTTATGTTTTTGGATTTGATTATGTTTGAAAAAAATAAAATAAATAGATTTTTATTTTTTATTTTTACTATTGTAGACTAGCTACAGAAACCTGTAGCTGGCTACAGAATCCTGTAGCTGATCTTTTTCTAAAAATCAGTTTGAATTATTATCTAAAATAAATAAAAAATTCTTATTCTCGAGAAATTGGAGATGTTGTTGCTAATCGTTGGGAAGAAATATCTTTCAATTATACGCAAGTGATTAGTAGTTTTCTTTTTTTAATGTTTTATAGAAACTTTGATCTATTTTTGAATAAACCAACTTTGTTATAAGTGGTTCCCAATCCACTATTTTTGTAATACCGCTTGATTTTAGGACATCCATCTCTATCCTGTGAGATATGAGTATGTGGATCCCAGGTTACTTTAAATACTGTTCACTTTGTTAGTGAGAGGGATCTTTTGGCTGGAACAGATTATAGGCATGTAATTCTCAGAACTACATGGACAAGTGGTTCTCATTTTGGATTTAGACCAGTGTGACAATTGTTCCATATATGTTTTTCATTTTTATACTATGAGATATTGATATGTTACATAGCTTTAGCTTCTTTAGAATATTATATTTCATAATTTTAAATGCTTTAAAATTTCTCTATAACTTGTTGTTTCATATATTATCACTGTGATCATTATATCAATTTTAACATCAAGACTTTATGTTTGATGTTTAGTTGGTTGATAAAATGAATGCCTTACATTAAGATTTATGTTACTGTAATCATTCATAATTATAAGATCATTGGATATATATGTCTACTGTTATATTCTTATATTCTAGCTGTCAATAAACACCTTGAGTTTATTCTGGAGACATTAGTATAAGTCTATCGCAGATTTCTCTCACAGACGAGACAGCTGGAGTTTTGGATCGCACAAGGACATAGACGCAATACAAAACTAATCTCAGGTTAGCTTTATTTTCTTCTAATTTTCATTATTTTATTTGTTAGCGAAACAAGACAGTTTTAAATTGGATTTGACCATTACTCTATCCTTGTTTCAAAACATATTTTATTTAAGTTCTTAGATTTATTATTATAAAACTGAAAATATAAAAAACATGTGATTTCTTTATCTACTTTTGAAAACAGTTATCAAACATTGATTTTGCAAGGCATCCACTAAAAATTACAATCTGTAATTAGTCTATACATAATGACATGTTCATATTTATCTTTTTGTTTAATATATTTGTAAATATTTAGATTAAAGTATATATATTACTATAGTTTTAGAATTAGTTAGTTATTTATTTTCTTTGTTTTAGGACCCTAGTTGGCTAATAGAGCCATTAAACCCATCATAATAGATTACACCAAACAACTTGGGTTAATTAGACAACCCCAGTCCGGATCTATTATTCCAGTTGACGGCATGTCAAATTTTCCCGTCAACACAACTGTAGTCCTTGGAAGAAAAGGATCATGTTGGTGTTGATGGAGAATGGGATCTGGGAATTTGATAATTCTCATATAAATCCACCAATGGATGCGACAGATCTAGTCATCCATAATCATAGGGATGTGAAAGGCAAGCACATCATTCTATATGGGGTGAAGGATCACTGGATCCCTCATGTATTAGAAATGAATACTTATAGGGACATGTGAGAGGCTCTAAAGAGTTTATTTTAGAGAAAGAATTAGAATCTCATAATGGTGTTGAGACAAAATATCAGAGACACGAAGATGATTGGATCATATAGAGTGACAAGTTATCTCACCCGGATCCAGCAAGTTTGAGATGAGTTGGTTGCAATCGGGGAAACATTGGATGATTTATAGTTGATGAGGAAAATACTCAATGGATTCAAGAAGGAGTCCACACTAATCATCAAAGGAATCGTGGTATGAGAGAAGATTTTGGATTGGTCAAGGTTATGGGATGATTTCATTTAGGAGTAACTTTGAGATGAAGATCTGAATGGAGGTTGGCACAAGAATGAGGATGAAAACCTTTCTCTTTCTAGTCAGGCAAGGAAGGGCAAGTTCAAGAAGATGTGTTATGGAGTCAGGAGTCACGTTGAGAGTAAAGGATGTGCTATGGGTGATAGAACTAAAGAGGAGTGTGATCTCGGTCTTATCGATTGAGAAGAAGGGATTTGATGTAGCATTCCAGGATGGAAAGAAATTCATGAAGCCTAGAGGATGTAGCTCATACAAAGTAGTTTTATTTGGAATTAGAGAGAGAAAATTGTCTAGGATAAAAGGCTAGCCTATGAGATCAATGACAAGAAGCATAGTTGTAGAGAACAAGGAGTAGGTATCTTCGAAGGTTGATAAACTTAGAGGGATTCAGCCTTCAAGTTCAGGTGGAAAGGAGCATCCTTCAAAGTATGTCAAGAAGGAGTCATGGTTCAATATGACCATGTAGGATGCTTAAGAGCAGGAGGATTCTAGGAGCATGATCAAAGAGGATTCTCTGGAGATGGATCATAGTGAGATGGAAGGGATAGCTTCTATTTCATAGGGAGCTGCCAATCAGGTGTATTGGAGAGCATCCATGATAGTGGATCTGGTAGAAAATATCGATCCAACTCCGGGTGGGAGAAGTACCTTCCTCACTTAGAGGGAGTGTTGATGTTAATGGTAGCATAAGATAAGTACTTCCGCATTGGCATGTATCTATCATGTGAAAGTCGTCAAAAACCTTATATCCTCGAGTTTACTTTAGTTAAAGGAATTATTAAAGTAAATGTGTTTTTGTTAGTGAATTGAGTTATTTAATGAAAGTGCTAAAAGTAATTAGCATGTAATCAAAGCATGTAAATCTTAAGTGGGTGTGAGAAGTAATATCAATCATGGATCACTTTGGATATTAGATTTATATTATAACTCATTATTATGAAACCAAGACTCTCATTAAGGAGGAAGATAATTGTGTGAGCTACACTTGTGAGAGACTTTTGGTGAATTGCCATGGTCGAGGATAGAAAAGAAGGATTTTTTCTAGTGTGATGAGTGTAGAAGAAAAAAAATACTTTTCCTTACATGAGAGTGAGGAGATCTCATTGGTTGGGTGAAGATATTTCTTCCAAGGGTTGACGCAGAGGAGGTTGGATCACGAAGGACCATGATTAAATATATTGGATAGGTGGAGAAGGATTTCCATGTAGATATCAAAAATATCAAGTAGAAGAGAGAGTAGAGGTAGCCACATGTGGGTTTCAGCTGATAGAAGCCAAATGAAATCGTAGCACCATAGGGATTTTTTGTATAGTATTTTTCATACATGTAAAAGATTCTTAGTGGAGCCAATCATGTATGTATGTGGGTTTGCTGAAATAAAGGCACATACACCTCAAAAAATATGTTGTTCAAGAGACGTATGACAGAGAAGACTTGGCTAGGTTTGTATGTAGTTGTATTTCTCTTAGTGGGCCATTTTCCCTGTTACAAGAACCCTAATTTTACCTTAATAAAGCATCTTGGAACTAGGTTTTCCTATGGGGTTTTTGCAAGGATTTATACCCAAAACTATTGGTTTCTTATGTGTGAGAATTTTTGTTTCGTTGTTTATGTTTCTGTTGCATGTTTAGTTGATTACTCATCTATACTTCTAGTAGATAAAGTGATTCTATTTTGAGCTAATTGTTGGGTGTTGGGTTGAAGTGGTAAAATCAACACTAGAGACCAAAAAATACTCGAATGATGTAACTTCTGAGGCTCATGGAATGTAGAAACAACTCATCCCTCACCTATCTGTTCGAAACTATGTGAATCTAGAAGGTTGTAGGGATCATCGTTGGTTGCACTATATTTGACCAGTGACGATCATCGCTTGTTGTCTCGTGTATGTCCTACGGTGACCCTAAAATATTACCCAAATCCTAAGCTAGGGATATGTCTTGGATTTTATCTTTTGTTGGATTCCTTTTTTTCCCTATAGGGTGAAAATTAAGGCTATAACAAAGAGGTGGGAATGTTCATACTTTAGAATAAGTTTTAGGACTTGGAGACTCAGAGAATGAACACAAATTTCAAAAGAATTTGGATATTGTAAGACTAGGAAAAAGTCACTAAAGAAGTAGAAAATGTAGCTCTTTCCAGTCCCTTACTTCTTGAAACACAAGGCCACAAGGATGAGTAGGAAGGATTTGAAAAATATAACATGAGATTTAATTTTCAGATAGCCGAGTGACGAAGTGCTATGTGTTTAGTCTTTCATAGGTATTAGCCTTTTCAATAGGTTACATAAATACTTGTGGTGTTCTAATTCATAAATATTTCAAGCCACATGAAACACTAACATTCATGGTTTCTCTTTCAAAATATTTTCCTTTTTTACTACCTATTTGTACTCATCATTTATAAGAGGTTACACTTGTTGGGTGTATTAGACTTCAAACTGAGATTCATCTTTTTCTTCAGAATGCTACTGCAAGATTTTATTTCACATTGTTTCTTCCCCTGAGGATGACCTATTCTTCCAATTCATTTTATTTGAAATCCTTGATCATGTTTGATGGTATACATGTTTCTCAACTCCATTGTCTCATATTGGAAACACCATGCACATAAAACATGCCTAAAGTAGTCTACATGTTTTTCTTAGTTTATCAGATGAACTGAAGATCTCTATTGAAGATAAATTAGGGATGCTTTAGAATATTGTGACAACAATTGGAACCTGACCTAAAAACGTGGCTAATCAATGGTTATCATTGCATGTTAGTTGGTTAGCATGTCCTATTTAATATGAGAACCACCTATACACTAAGAAGTTTCTTGCATGAAGGGTGAAATGTCAATGTCTACAAGATGAAAACAAAAAGGGATTATTTTGATTAGCAAGGTGTAGAAAATCTATAAGAAAAATACCAATAGTTTGTACATGTTAATTATAGATAAAGAAAAAGAAAAAAAGGCCACAACTTTCAACATCCACTGGACCCTAAGCATATATCTAATAAACCAGGAAGGAATTGGAAATAAAGATTAATCAGATCAGGGGACATGGAGATATCTTTGTTGAGGCTATGGATTATTTTTGGTAGCGGAGAAACGTCTTTGATAGCATGGTGACTCCATCAAGTCTATAGATGCTTACAAATAGTGGAGAAACACTCGAGGGATAATATATATGCACCTGGTGAAAATATTTTTAAATCTTAAACACATATCATCCCTATGAAGATGTCAAATTGGATCATATACACAATTTAAAGGAAATTAATTTCATCATCATTCATCCTCTTAGTACTATTGGGTTGTTATATTCTTTGCAGTGAAAGTCTAGTCGAGGTGGATCAACTAACAGTCAAATCCGAAGGAATCAACAACAAGTTGAAGGTAGAGGTGGTTTGACTGGGCAAAGTCGAATTCAAAGACATATATAGAAATTCGAAGGTTAAGGTGGTTCGACCAAGTAAATTCGAAATCAAAGACATCAACAATACATCGAAGAGGTCAACCGACAAGAGGTCGACATGTAGGCAAGTGGAAACTGACTAAATATCGAATGAAGGATGATTGGTAGTCAACTGGTAATATGACGTGATATTTGACTGTAACATAATCCTAAGATTCACAGGATTTGTAGCCAATGATCTACGTGGATCTGTAACCATATTTGGGTGCCTTTTATTTATATTTTTTCCTTCTATAAAGCCTATAAAGTGTTAGAAAAATTGGATCATGGAGCAATAAAATAAAATAAAAAAATATACATAATACAATAGAGACACATATATACATGGTTCACCTAGTGTGGGTTACGTCCACCATATAAATTGTCAGGTCCTTCCTTTTTATTATCCAATAAAATGAAGGGATACAACCTGCAACACACCCGATGTAACTTCCTATTGTTTCTCTCATAGTATCCTCTCTCATAATACAATATTCACTCGCATACACAACCACAATACAATTCCCTCAATAAAAGAGGGTTTCCTTCTAGGGAAAAAAAACCATAACATAACTTCTACCATCATATCTACAACTTTATAATGAACAATCCAGATTGACTATGAAATTACAATATTTTATAAGGAAATTTTCCCAAAACATTTCCTCAAGGGATCCTCCCCCAAACTCCTAGAAGAAGGGGGATAGGCATACCTGCATATAAATCAGGAAGATAATCAAGCTCTACAACCATCATAAATAGGGCATGTTGTAATGTTGTAAAATAAAATTGCTAATCAATAATTTAGAGGTTGTTGGTCATGTAGATGTAAGCCGAATTGGCTACAGGGTTCTTCTTGTGTAAATAAAAAAGGTATGATGTCGATTGTGTATTAGGTGTAGATCAAGGTTAGGCATGTAACCTTTTATTATGAATGAATAAGATAAATATAGAGCAATATGTTCAAGGAATGTTGGTTTTCCTGTTTTGGTTTCCAGGGTAAAATCTCTTTGTACTGTGTGTTTTCTTTGTCATTTACTTTCTTGATTAAATATTTTTCCTCTCTTCTACTAGGTTTAGTGTGGTAGTGTTTCTCATTTCCTAACTTATTGTATCGGATCTTGTTTTAACAACCTTGGATCTGAGATAAACCCTAGGATCAGTGAGAGTCATAAGTTATAAATATTTAAATATCATGTTAAAGAATGGCGAGCAACTCGATAATAGAGATTGAAAAATTCAATGGCCATAATTTTGAGCTTTGGAAGATTAAAATTGAAGATCTCCGTGTAGATCGAGAACAATGGAAAACATTCTAGCCAAGTACCATTATGATAGTTATGTCAATAGAAGAATGGGAGAAACTCGAGAGAAGGGAAAGGAGTATGATTCGACTTTGTCTTGCATATTTGGTAATACTGAATGTCTCAGGTGAAGATTCATCCAAGAAAATATGGGACATGTTGGGGATCTTGTACCAATCAAAATCCATGGTAAATAAGTTGTTTCTCGGAAATAAATTATATCTTCTGAGGATGAGTGAGGGAATTTCGATGACTAAGCATTTAAATGCATTTAATACCATTATAATACAGTTATCTTCTATGGATATTAAAATCACGGAGGAGGCAAAATGTGTTATCCTATTATGTTATTTTCTAGTTGGGACAACTTAGTCATGGATATAGGGATTAATACAACCAAATTAGCACTAGAATATGTGGTTTCATCTCCACTATCAAAGGAAATGAGAAGGAATAACATGGAAGGATCGACCAAAGATGCATTAGTGGTGAGAGGTCGACTAGTTGACAGAGATACAGGAAACTTATCTGGTAGAAAGTTGAAGTGGAAGGGTATATCTAAGTCCCATGTTTAGTTGACAAGAATATGTTGGAAATGCGGTAAATGTGGGAATTACAAAAGGGACTGTAATTAAAAGGAAATGGAAGTCGGTACAGGATCCAACACAAAGTAGTCAACTGAGAGAAAGACGACTCTAGATAAGGGAGGCGATGTGTACCTAGCGTCTAATAGAACCCAATTGGATCAAGATGATTGGTTGATAGACTCAGGAGCATCCTATCATATGACACCACATAGAGAATGGTTCTATGAATATGAACGATGATAAAGAGGAGATATGTTCTTGCAGGATGACTCGACATCTGAAATTGTGGGACAAGGAAGAGTTCGACTGACACTGCACGATGAGAGGAGTATAACCCTTCCAAGTATGCTAAACATTCCCGGTTTGGAAAGAAACCCAATATCTGTCAACAATATGGGTGATGCAGGGGTGCATGCTCTATTTCAGAAGGATTTATGCAATATGGTCAAAGGTGCAATGGTGTTAATGAAAGGTGTTCGTATTGGAACCCTATACAAGTTATTAGGGAATGTAGAATTGACTGGATGCAACAACATCATTGTTCCTTAAATCAACTCTACCTCGAATTGACTCGACAAGTTATTGTAAAGTTGACCCGACCATCATATGGCATGACAGGATTGGACATATTGGAGAAAAAGGACTTTGAGCTATGCATAAAAAAGTTATGGTCGAATATTTTCCTGAATATAATTTAGAAGTCAACTTTTGTGAACATTGTATATATGAAAAACAAATTTGCGTGAGGTTCCCATCTAGAGAGACAAGGGAAAAGCGTATTCTAGAGTTGGTTCATAATGATGTGTTTGGCCCTTTTTCAATTCCTTCACTTGGTGGATCTTTGTATTATGTCTCCTTCATAGATGTTTTTTCCAGGAAGACATGGATAAATTTCCTGAGGAATAAATAATAGGTTTTCGATAAATTCAAAGATTTTAAATCTCTTGCAGAAAAACAGATAGATAAGAAGATTAAGGTGCTCAAAACTTACAACAATGGTGAATTTTGTGGAAAGGAATTTGATCAGTTATGCAAGAAACGTGGAATAGCATGCCAAAATACCACATTGTATACCCCAAAACAAAAGGGAGTTGTTGAGAGAATGAACAAAACATTGATGGACAAGGTAAGGAGCATGCTTAGTGGTGTTGGGCTCACACAATAATTATGGGCGAAGATAGTGGTTATTGCAAAATATCTGTTGAACATGTCTCCTTTGTCGACACTAGTCGACACAAATCCACATGAGGTATGGTATGGTAAGAATCCTTTAGCTTAAAATCTCAAATTATTTGGTTGCGATGCAATTGTGCATGTTCCCAAGGAAAAGAGGAGCAAGTCGTACAAGAATGCAGTCAAGTGTATTTTCATTGGATACAAAGAAGGAGTGAAAGGATATAAGCTTTGGGATAATACATCAAGTAAAATAGTGTACAATCGAGATGTGTTCTTCAAAGAAGTTGGAAGGAAGTGTGAGCCTGAAGAAATTATTCAAATGGATAATAATCTAGAGAAGGTTCGGTTTGAACTAAGGAAGGAAGAAGATGATTCAAGTGAGATGATTGAATCAGAAGAAGAGGTGGAACAATCAACCTTGGTTATAAGGAGGTTAGAACAACTAAGAAAACCAGTCGAAAGGTATAGTCCACCTAAATTTTGTTATGCATTTATGTTAGTTTCCATTGATGATGAGCCCAAGTCGATTGGGGAGGTAGTCGACTCAGTAGAGGGAAAACTATGGAAGGACTCCATGGTCAAAGAGATGGAATCCTTACATAAAAATGGGACATGGGACTTAGTCGAATTACCTAGTGGAAGAAATATTTTCATTAGAAAATGGGTATTCAATAAGAAGATTTGCAATAGGTAAAGTTGAGAAATTCAAATATCGATTGGAAGCGAAAGGATATTCCCAAGTTGAAGGAGCCGAATTCGGTGATATTTTTTCCCCTATTGAAAAGTAAGCTTCTATTAGAGTACTAATGTATCTAGTTTCATCATTTGATATAGAAATATAAAATATGGATTTAAAGACAGTGTTCCTACAAGGGGACCTAAAAGAAGAAATCAACATGAAACAACATGAAGGATTTTTAGTAAAGAGAAATAAATATTTTGTGTGAAAACTGAAAAGATCCCTTTATGGTCTAAAGCAATCAACAAGGATGTGGTACCAAAAGTTCGAAAAATACATCGTTATTTTTGGGTTTGTGAGAAGCAAAGATAATCACTGTATATATTCCAAAGAAGAAGGTGTGAATTTCATATATGTAACATTGTATGTCGATGACATGTTGTTGATTAGAAGCAACATGAATTAAATAAAGGAGGTGAAGAAGAAAGTATCCTCCAATTTCGACATGAAATATCTCGGTGTAGTGAAATTTATTCTAGCAATGGAGATCAGGAGAGATTGAGAAGATAGAAATATCTGGTTGATCCAGGTGGATATCAGTGGTCACCCACCTTTTCCAACTGGCTCAAAACAATTTTCTGGCAATTTTGGCAATTTACTATTTTTAGCAGTTTTAACTTTTGGGGCCCTTTTGAAGGCCTAAATAAAGGTTTTTCGGGATCGATATTCTCAATTATATCCTATGGCATGATTGAGCCTCCAAAATTAATCTCCTTAATGATACCTTTCCAACGGGCTATCATATGCCTAAAACGAAGATCGCATGGAAAAGTTACGACCCCGAGAAAGTTAATGTACTAACTTACCCAAACGGGGCCCAC
This sequence comes from Picea engelmannii, assembly GCA_009831015.1. Lineage (NCBI taxonomy): Eukaryota > Viridiplantae > Streptophyta > Pinopsida > Pinales > Pinaceae > Picea > Picea engelmannii. The sequence goes on from ML777772.1 coordinate 408,725, forward strand.
ATGACTTTTGGCACTTCATATCCTAGGGTTAGGTTTTTGGATGTATAAGGTTTTTGGAATTCCTGTTTATTGTAAAAATTCCTTTAGAGCCTCATTGTAATCATCTTCTTGCGAATACGAGTAGTCGTCACATCTCTTCTCAGAGATAAGCTGCCACCATTCTAGCGAGTCTTTCACTCTGTATTTTTACAGTCTCTGTACATTTCTTTCATTAATAGAAATCATCTATTACTGTATATATGTGTTTATGGTTTCATATTTGATACATTTCTATTATATTATTGGATATCTTTGATATCTCTATGCATTTATTTATTATATCTCCACTCTCATTTCATGCTGAAAATAATCCAGATCAGTGGTATCAGAGCAGGCTGCTCTTGATCATTTTTTAGTGCATGTCCCTGACGAGTTCCAAATATAGAAATTTGTGTCTCGAGCTTGTCTCCCTGGAGGACAATCAATCTCACACACCCAAGAAACCCTCAATGTCTAAAGAAAATAAAAATGACGGAGAAGACGATCCTATGAGTCTGTTGCTTGAGCAAGTTCTCACGCAACAGAGGGACGAAATGATGGAGAAAATTTCCCACATCCTTCAACGCCTGTCGATAGCAACAGGCACATCTTCCTCAAATGGCCACTTTGGAGGCACCTCACCTTTCAAGGTACAAGTTAATTTTGATATTCCTATATTTGAAGGACAGATAGATAAAGAAGCCCTAGACAAATGGTTAAACCGGCTAGAAGGTTATTTCTCTGTTCACAATTTTTCCGACAAAGAAAAGATCACCTTCACACTCCTTAAATATCTCCCTCATGTCAAACATTAGTGGGAAACTTACTGGGAGAAAAGTTCCATAGAGGAGTCTGGAATATATGGGGCCGAGCCCACTTGGGATTTTTTTGTGGATGTGGTAAAGGAACAGTATTACCCTGTTGGCAACTATGAGGACCAGTACATTAGATGGACCACACTGGAACAAGAGAGGGGCCAACCAGTTCCGGATTTCACCAATACCTCCCATACCTTGCACAACAAGATGGGTATCAAAGACTTTGAATGACATTTGGTTCTGAAATGATATGGGGCTCTACACAGATACATCCAGACTGAAATGGATTTTCTGGACATCTCACCACTTGGTGTTGCTTATCGATATCCTGTTAAGATCGAGCAAAAATTTAAGCACCAGAACAAACAGGAGTTTGGGTCTGCAAATCCACAACAACAAAGTATGACAAAGACAGCCCTAACAAAAAGTCTCCCGAAAACCAGTCCAATACATAGGAAAAGAAGGGTCACGGGAAAACAAAGAAGGACAACAGAAAATGGTGCGATTTCCAAAAAATCTCCTGGAACAACACTGATGAATGTATCTCAAAATAGTCATTGGTGGATGAGATCAAAGACAAGGAGTCGAACCCTGATTCAAAATCTGATTCTGAAAATACTGTTAAAGGACAGATCATTGACGTGGACCCCACTGTTATTGTCGCGACCACAACAATTCAACCAGAAGAACCAACAGATCCTGAAGAAGGGGAGCACCTTTTTCATTCACAGATGTGGGTGAAGGGGACCCCACTGCATTTTTTTTTTGATAATAGAAGCCAGAAGAACCTCATCTCAGCAGAGGTCATCAAATAGTTGGGATTGTCGAAAACACCACACCTGTAGCCATACAACATCGGGTGGCTTCGCCGAGGACGAGATCTCCATGTCATCCAACAATTTCAATTGTCATACAACATCCAACCCTTCAAGGATGAGGTATTATGTGATGTTGTCCCACTAGATGTATGTGATGTTCTCTTGGGCCAACCATATATGTGGAAGCGCCATGTTGTTTATGAGTCTCGACCCCACAGTGTCATTGTTTCTTTGGGGGGGCATCTCTACAAAATACCAGAGGTAGTTCTGACTACTGTTCCACCTAAAAAGTGCCTCAAACTAGTATCTCATACTGTAAAATTTAGCTTCTTCACAATCTGTTCAAAAGGAGAACAAAAGGACACTACAACCACTACAACCTCGCCCTAAGAACCTTCTATCCAACATAAGTAGGTCGAAAAGGATGCAATAAAGCACAAAGATTCCTTCTGCACACCGTCCTCTCATGTATCTTGACTTTTTCAACAGCCTCAGCCTCAACACATTCGTGACAGACATCCACAAACTAAGTAGCGCGACATCTCCAACAAGGCAAGTAACTCACCAAGATGCAGATTCAGCAAACGCTTTTCCCTCTCCCACGGGAACTCAACGCAATGGAGAAAATTTCTTCCTAATAAGGGAGGATTGATAAAGGTGGATATCGGTGGGCACCCACCTTTTTCAACTGGCTCAAAACAATTTTCTGGTAATTTTGGCAATTTACTATTTTTAGCAGTTTTAATTTCTAGGGCCATTTTGAGGGCCTAAATGAAGGTTTTTCGGGATTGAGCTTCTCAATGATAACCTATAGCATTATTGAGCCCCCAAAATGAATCTCCTCGATGATACCTTTCAAATGGGCTATCATACGCCTAAAACAGAGATCGTATGCAAAAGTTACGACCCCGAGAAGTTAATGTACTAACTTACCCAAACGGGGCCCACATGACTTTTGATGCTTCATCTCCTAGGGTTAGGTTTTTGGATGTATAGGGTTTTTGGCATTCTTGTTTATTGTAAAAATGCCTTCAGAGCCTCATTGTAAGCATCTTAATGTGAATGAGAGTAGCCGTCACATCTCTTCTCAGAGATAAGCTCCCAGCATTCTAGCGAGTCTTTCACTCTGTATTTTTACAGTCTCTGTACATTTATTTCATTAATAGAAATCGTGTATTACTGTATATATGTGTTTATGGTTTAATATCTGATACATTTCTGTTATATTATTGGATATCTACTATATCTCTATGCATTTCTTTATTATATCTCCACTCTCATTCCGTGCCGAAAATAATCTGGATCACTAGTCGAACCAGAAGAATTATATTGAAACAGTCCTGAAACATTTCAACATGCAGGATTGCAAAACTGTGAAGGTGCCAATTCCTATGGGATCAAGGATAAATATTGAAATGTCCAAGGACATGGGAGAAAATAGAGGACATGGAACATGTTCCCTATGCAAGTGTTGTTGGTAGTCTAATGTATGTGATGGTCTTCACTTGACCAGACATTTCCCATCTACTGGGAGTGTTGAGTAGATTTGTGTTGACACCTAGGAATAAACTATAGAAAATTGTCAAGAGAGTATTTATGTATTTGTGTGGCATAAAATATTATTTTGTATGATACCAAGGAAAACCTGGAGGTGACCGTGAATTAAATGTACATGGATTTTCCAATGCCAACTGGGCTGGAGATCTGGATCGACGAAGGTCGACCACTGGACATGTGTTCAAAATGTTCAGTGGAGAAATCAGTTGGATGAGTAAGCGACAGGTTGTTGTAGCCTTTTCAAAAACAAAAGCTAAATACATGGGAGCCACTTATGGAAGTAAATAAGTAGTATGGATGCAAACGTTGTGTTTAGGAACTGAGTTTGAGAAGAAAAATATGAAGATAAGTTGCAACAGTGAAAGTGAAATATTCTTAGAAAAGAACCCATCTTACCATTATAAGATTAAGCACATTGATGTACAATACAATTTCATGAGAGAAATTGTGAAAAACAACAAGGTGCTACTGGAGAAAGTATACATGTTGGAAAACATACAAAACTCTTTGACCATGTCTATGAGTGTTGTGAAGTTCTCTTGGTGTAGAGAGGAAATGGGCATTGTTTCCTTGGGTCTGTGAAAGAGAGTTCAAAGATCTCTTGGTTTCAACAAAGAAAACAAAAAGTGGGAGAATGTTGGGTTGTTATATTCTTCTCAGTGAAATTCTAGTCGAGGTGGATCGACTGACAATTCAAGTCGAAGGAATAAAAATCAAGTCGAAGGAATAAAAAAAAAGTCAAAGGTCGAGGTGGTTCGATTGGGTAAAGTCAAAGTTGAAGACATCGACAAAAATTTGAAGGTCGAGGTGGTTCGAATGGGTAAATTCGAAATCAAAGAAATCGACAACAAGTCGAAGAGGTCAACTAACAAGAGGTCAACATGATGGCGAGTGGAAACTGACTGAAGACCGAATGAAAGATGATTGGTAGTCCACTAGTAATCTGACTTGGTAGTCGACTGTAATAGAATCCCAATATTTACGATATTTTTAGCCAATTATTTGTGTGGATATGTAACTGTCTTTGAGAGCCTTTTATTTAGGGTTTTTCCTATTTTAAATTCTATAAAGAAGGCATGTTGTAATGTTGTAAAAGATAATTGCTAATCAATCATTTATAGGTTGTTGGTCATGTATATGTAAGTTGAATTGGCTACAAGGTTGTTCTTGTGTAAAGAAAGAATGTATGATGTCGATTGTGTCTTAGGTGTAGACCAAGGTTAGGCATGTAACATTTTAGTCTGAATGAATAAGACAACAAGAGAGAAAGACACTTAAGGGATGTTCGTTTTACCATTTGGGTTTCTAGGGTAAAATATATGTGTATTGTGTGTTTTCTTTGTCATTTAATTTCTTGATTAAATATTTATTCCTCTCTTCTTCTAGGTTCACTGTGGAAGTGTTTCTCATTTCCTAACAATTACGTCAAATGAGCTCCACTATCTAGCATGCAAGAATCATCAATGAATCCATCACATTGAAGTCTTTCAAGTACTTTCTTCACAATTATTTGAGAATGACCTTGAAGGTAAGAACATGATCCATTGCATTGTATGATAAATATTCAAGGAATATTAACATAGATTCTATCTTTGTCCAGTGTGTCTCCAATTTTTGAGGCCTCAACAAATTCCACAAACCCATTTGATTTGGATTATTTTGAGCACGAAATGAGAGAGAAGATATAACAAAGAAATATACATAGATATTGAAAGAGATCCAATGATATAACATATATATATCAGATATATAACAAGAGGAACAAATATACAATAATACACAATTTCTATTAATGAGCGAAATGTACAGAATTGTAAAATACATAGTGAATGAACTCGCTAGAATGGTGCCAAATTATCTCTGAGAAGAGTTGTGATGGCTATGCTCATTCACAATAATATGATGATGTTTACAATGAGGCTCCAAAGGCCTTTTTAACATAATTAAAATCCAAAATCCTAACCCTGAAAGATGAAAGACTAAAAGGTTTGTGGGCCCCAATGGGGGTAGTTGATACATCAACTTCACGAGGGCGTAACTTTAGCATATGATCTCCATTTGGGGCATTCGATACCTCATCTGAAAATTCTATCCGAGAATTGCAACTTACACCAAGGGTCGTGGAATTTTGATAAAAACCCCTGGACCCCCAAAATTCCAAAAAAAAGTCGATTAGGGCCTTAAAATGACCTCGAAAGTTTGGGACTCGAAAAACTGTAAAAACTGCAAAAATGGAAAATTGTTCTTTGAGCCAATGGAATAGGTGGGTGTCTACTGGTACCCATATGGATCCCCATTGGCTTGGGTCCCCTCCTAATATTTTTCAACTCAAATATTTTGATCATTACGCTCATTAGCCATGTTCTCTTGATTTTTAATTATTCAGAATTTGCTAGTTGAATGGATAATTCTTATCATGTTGCTTGTTGATTTTATCTACTTCATGTTGTGGTCATGATTGAGTTTTTCAATACTCTTGTCATGTTTTTTTATGTTGCAATAGTTCTTTATTGGATGTGACATATCCACATGTTTTTTGCATGATTTGTAAATTGTCATGGATATTCCACTGGAACAGTTCATCACAACAGATCTGATAAATATTGAAATATTTACTGTTAAGATTATTTTTCCTTTAGATCGCATAATATTTAATTATTTATTTTTTTCTTATGCGTGAAATATATAAAATGTGGAAAATAGAGAATAGTAAAATACAATCACACCATACACAAATAAACACATGATATGACATGGGAAACCTAATATAGGAGAAAACCCAACTAGAAGGTGAGGTTTCTCTGCTCTCTTTTCTGTTGTATATAAATGATGCAAGAACAAATAAAGATGCTCTCTCTATGGAGTTGTCTTTGGCTTGTGGCCTGTATGGTTGCTACATAATCTCTCCTCCTCTGTTATTCTCATAGAATACCACCCTCAATTGTTTTTCTCATCTATGGAACAAAATACAATGCGAAAGAACATAACGCCTTCTCCTCCTATTGACCCAATATTTAACATAGCCTAATGGGCATCTAGGAGTAGGTTTTTGACTTCCTCAATCCTCAATTGTGATAGGGTTTTCAATCTTCTAGAATATTCTTGAAAGTTATCATGTTGCTAGCCCCATATGCATGAGTAATTTAGTTTGACATGGAATCCTCTCATATCATGGTAGTCAAAATGATAGATCAACTTCCATGAGACATAACGTTTTCATACAAGCTCCAATTGACACATGGTATTCACTATTGGAAAGGTATTGGAGTGTAGAACAATATCAAGGGGGTGTGCATAATTTCCAGGCACTACAACACCAAAAAATATCATTTAATGCCTCAAAATGGATCTAAATGGTTATGGACCCCAATTTTCCAAACTGGGACCTACCACTAAAACAGTCCTGCAAGTTGATGTATCCATTTTTTTCCACTCTAAAAGCATCGAGATAGATGAAAAATAATATAATGATCCAATCTGGATCACTATGTATTTTGGTTCTTTGACTAACCCTAACCATGAAAGTGGCATATAACATTACTTGGGTTGATTGCATCATCTGCAAGGCATAGGGTGGATCTAAATTACTTCTTAGAAAATAATTGGTACTCTTATGAAGTATTGAGTGCCAAGTTCTTCAAACATCAATTGGTTTTTTTCACAGGATAATATCTCTCAACCACTAATGGATAGCTTTAGTTTCAATGGATATATGGAAATTCTTTATAAAACAGATGTCAAATGAATTGATAGAACTAAATTCGAGTAAAGAAGTGGCAAGAATAGGGCTCAAAATTTGATTAAAAAATGCTTTTTATCATAATTTTGGGTATTGGTCATAGTGAATTCTTCACCTCTGAAGCAATCCTACTACAGATTTTGTAATATTGTGAATCCAACATCATTGACAAAATCTGAATCTTAGATATAAAAGTACAAAAATGCTCACCAAGGATTTCCGTCAAATGAAACTCATCATGTTGAATTTTTCATAAGATTTGATATTGTGTGTAAATAAATATCTTATTACAATGATGAGTGTTCTATATATAAAGAACATATGGTGACCATGGTGACCATCCATGAAGAGATGTATCCCTTGGGTAATAAATATATTTATACTTTATATTATATTATACATATAATTTAAATATACTTTATATTTATAATTTATACTTTATTATATATATTTATTACATTAATAATATTATAATTAATAATATTTCTTAATAATTAATAATCATATTATTAATTATCAATCTAGTATAATTTCTTTCCGATGCTTCCAAAACATCAACACTCCCTCTCGGCAAGGGAGACATTCTACATTATGCCAAGATTACTTCTGAAGATTACCTTTGAAGACTACCTGTAGGTATCTCTCAAATAGATTCAACATGTCACAATGAAATCCATTACCTCGCAATGCATATGTACTTCATCATGTGCACCCTTGTGACTTCATAGCCAATGCATCCAAGGCTTGTGGGTAGTTCTCAAATAACTACAACATGTCCCCAGGACATCCACTACCTTGCAATGCATTTGTACCTCATAATGTGCACCCTTGTGACTCCATAGCATGTATCCATAGTTAGTGGGTAGCTCTCAAATATCTACAACATGTCATCATGAGACTATCCATTTTCCCACAGAAAACTTGGATATCTACCTCGTCTCTTCAACATGAATCTAGGGTTGGTGGGTAGCTCTCCAATGGATACATGTCATAATGACATCCACTACCCTCTGATAGAATCTCACTCCCTTTGAAGAGGGACTACGCCAATCTTGTCCTTGAAGTACTCGATATTCATCCCTGACAATGACTTTTTCAGCACATTCGCAACCTTCTCATTGATAGCCACATATTGGAGCCTCACTACTCCCTTATTCACCATATTGGAGCATCATTTCTCCCTTCTGTACTAAGTGTCTAGAAACCAAGTGTCAATTCCATGAGACACAGACTTCAAGTCTGATACCACACGAGCTCACATCCATTGATTGTTGAACATGTGAATCTATACATCCTTGGATATCCATAGTGAAACATGACTTCACCCCATGAAACCAAGGTATGTGGGTATCTCTCAATATATACAACATGTCCCCGAGACATCCACTCCCTGTGATGCATCAATACTTGATCATGTGCATTCCTATCTCAGTGTCAGCCCTTTTTCATGATGGATGAGTTCCACCTATCTTAGTGCCAAACCTTTTTCATGCTAGATGAAAACACTCAATGCCATCCCTTTTTCATGATGGATGAGTTCCACATGTCTCAGTTCCAACCCTTTTTCATGCTTGGGCCAAGTAGGCCACCTAGGGGAATGCCCACCTAGGGCACACAAGTCAATCACCTAGGCGCAACACTTCTTCACCTTTTGATGAGTAATTAAATATATGTAAAATAAATGGTTCCCTTGGTATCTAAGGTGAATTGGGACTAAAATAAAGAATTCTTACCTTTTCTTCTAAAGCTATGTGTCTTGGTTGTTTTCTTTTCTGAGTGTGCATTTTACATTCATGGCAATTTCATTTTTAGGTTTTATGAAGAATAACCAGTGAACCTTCCTTCATGGCTACCTCTTGGTGACTCTGTTTTCCATGCTTCCACCTCCGAGAGCAAGTTTATCTCATTAGCTAGCCACTCTCTCAGGGAGAAAATCATTTCCTTCAAGTTTTCCAAGGCAGAAGGGAGGGCGCACCAACTGGGGTTTGCACCCTTGCTGGTTTCTTCTTTGTGGGAATGAAGTGAGTGCGCCCTCTTCCATGGTTGCACTGGGCTTCTCCCACTAATCCCTGGAGGTCACTCTAAGATCACCGACACCTCTTGGCCACTCTAGGATCACCCCGGTCTGGATCCCCATTCTCTTGGTCACCCAAACTAATGGTGCACCTCTGTTCAGATTTGCGCCCGTGAGGAGAGTTTTTGGTCAGAAGTCAAGCTATGGATTGCATGGTCACCTTCTCTTGTAGATCACCTTCTTGGGCAGATCAATTGGTATCAAAGCCTCAAGATCCATGGAAAAGCTTTCGATCTTGAAGATTGAGCCAAATTGTTTTGGGAGTTTTCATGAAATAATCCAGAGTTTGCCCATTCCAGGGTTTCCATTTTATGCAAGAAGATCCATAGATCTCATAATCCCGAAGGGAGTCCACATATCCATTTCCACAGAGAGGAGCTCCACAGATATAAAACAATATAGATCTATCCCTCTAGACCACTTCAAGCTCTGTTGCCTCAGGGTTTTGATTCCTTTGTTCTCAAAACATAGTCCTATGTTCAGCATTGCAACCTAGGGGCACTTTTTCTCTTCAACTAGCCTCACAATGCCTCCACACAAAGATCCTTTGGCAGTCAACTTAGATTCCAACACATCAAATCCCGTCCAATATATTGCCTCCGTCCTCAATGAGCTACTCATAATGCAACAACAAAACAATCCAAATCCATTCCAGTTGGACACTCGAATCCAACTACCCAAGTTTGTTGGGCAAACGAATCGTGAAATGGTGGATTCTTGGATCCGTAACCTATCCACCTATTTCAATACATGTCCAAGCCTTACCGAGGAAAGAAAACTCTAGATTGTCACCTTGCAATTAGAAGGACTGGCACAAACTTGGTGGGATACAAAGCAAGAGAATATCACATTTGTGATAGATATTGGGGATGCTCCAGAATCCTCTACTTCGCAACCCATCAAAACCTGGGCTCGACTTTCCGAAGCTTTGAGAAATCGCTTCTACACACCTGGGTATGTGCAGTCCTTATGGATCAAATGGCACCAACTTCAACAACTCCCTTCACAAGGAGTGAAAGGCTACATAGACTTCTTCTACAAGATGCGCTTCTTACTTCATGTTCCAGATCTAGAAGAGGTACTCATCTTAAAATTTGTGGATGGTTTATTAATTCAATTCCATCGAGAAGTAGAGCTGTTTGAAAATCCAACTTTAGATAAAACATTTCAGAGATCTTTGGCTATAGAAAGGAAAGTTTCTCCTAGAGGTCGTATTCCTTAGTCCCACCCTTACACCAACCCCCCCACCTCTCAACCATCCAGCTCCCATCCCTCAGCCTTCTTTTTACCTCCTCGGACTCAAAACCCTACACCCAATACAACTACAAGGACACCTTGGTGCTCATTCCACAAAACTACTTCACAAAATTCATCAGATTGTCGAATCCTCCAAAATCTAAAAACCAACAAAACTCTACTCACTGAGCTCATTGCACCTTCCCAAGTAGAATATACCAAAGAAGTTCCTTTGGAAAATCCCATAGAAGTATATCCCTCATTGATTCTAATGACCTAGGAAGATTCGAATGCATCCACCCAACCCCTCTTCACCCATAACTACCAAATCAAAAACACCTTGGCTTTACTGATTATGGACAATGGAAGCCATAAAAATTTGGCGTCTCAAGCCCTTTTCAACCACCTTAATATTTTCACCACTCCACATTCGCAACCCTATCAACTTGGATGGGTCCAAAAGGATGGCCCTCGCCTCCTAGTTTCCAAGCATTGTCTGGTCACTTTTTCCATAGGCCAATTCAAATATATTGTCCTCTGTGATGTCTCCCCCTTGGATTGTGTGGATTTGCTACTTGGTATTCCATACCAAACCCAAAGAAATTCTATCTATCTAGACAAATCCCGCCAGTACAAAATTACCAAAGAAGGCCACACTTATATCTTAACTGCAGTAAAACCCAAACCGCCTTATACCAAAGAACAAATCCCACATGTACAATTAAACCAATGTACCTCTCTCTGTTTGGTACACCCAATAACACCAAACAATACAATGCGCCCTATTCCTAAAACTATGACTCCTCTCCTCTATAAGTTCGCAAAGGTATTTCAACCTCCAGAGGGACTTCCCCCCTCCTACCACATTGACCATTCCATTCATCTCATCCCTAGATCTGCCTTACCTAACTCCCCTACTTACCAGTTAGCCCCAACAGAAACATAGGAAATGGAAAGACAATTGACTAACCTCATCAACTTTGGCCACATCCAACCTTCATCTTCTCCCTATGCTTATGTTTCCTTTGTCATCCCTAAACGAGATACCTCATAAATGCGCCTTGTCACTGATTATCGAGCCTTGAACAAAGGCACAATAAAAAACTGTTACCCCCTTCCCCAAATTGAGGAACTACTCGACACCCTCCAAGGAGCTAAGTGGTTTACTAAATTGGATTTGATAGTTGGCTACCATCAAGTCCAAATGAACCCAGTTGATGTTTGGAAAACAACGTTCAAGACCAAATTTGGTCCTTTTGAGTGGAAAGTCATGCCTTTTGGTATCACCAACGCCCCAGCCACTTTCATGAGGCTCATCAATGACATCTTTAGAGCACATTTGGGTCAATTTGTGATCATCTACTTAGATGACATTCTCATCTTCATTCAAACATGGGACACTCACATGCAACATGTCCGACAAGTTCTCCAAATTCTCCAAGAACACAAGTTGCAAGTCAAAGAGAAGAAATCATATTTTGGTCAGACTTCAATCCCCTATCTCAACTTTGTGGTTAGCTCAGAGGATATTCAACCAGATCCATCTTGCATCCAAGCATTGAAACAATGGCCTCTAACTTCTTCAGCTAAGGAGTTGAAAATATTTTTGGGTGGCATCAATTTCTATCATAAGTTCATTCCCTCTTTTTCAAATCTTGCTCGACCTTTGCATCAGCTCTCAAATACTTCTTCTACATTCATCAGGACAAAAGAAGAAACTACTCACTTTGCTCAGCTCAAAGACGCCCTCTTCTCATCCCCTATTTTACATCTGCCAAACCTCTCCCAACCCTTCAAGATTGAGTCTGATGCCTCACAATATGTTATTGGTGCCATAGTTAAATAGGGAGGACACCCCATTGCTTACCACTCTGAAACCCTATCCAAGGAAAATAAAAATTACAATACCTATGACAAGGAATTTTATAGTCTAGTGCAAGCACTCAAACAATGGAGGCATTATTTGTTGGGTAAATAAACCATCCTGCATACCAACCACCACCCTTTGATTTTCATCAACTCTCAATTGAAGATTCAGGAACAAAGGCACCTTAAATGGGCCTCCTACATTCAAAAATTTCACTTAGTCATTAGATACAAGAAAGGAACTTCTAATAAAATGGTTGATTTGCTAAGTCGACCTCCCACTCCAAGTCTTTCCATTCTAGAAGTACATTGTGCTACTTATGACACATAGAAAGATCAATATGCGACTGACACCGACTTTCGATATATTTGGGAAGCTTTGCAAAGCCCCACATTGATCAATCAGACCCCCTTCCTATACTACACTATTCGGGATGGGTGGCTATATAAGTTGAATTTGCTATGCATTCCACACTCAGAAGACTGCCTCTTTCTCATCCGGGAAGCGCATGCTTCAGCCTATGGGGGGCACTTTGGCACCACAAAGACCACCCAACATCTGCAATGCCATTTTCATTGGCCTTCCATGCAACCTCAAGTTGAAAAATTTATCAGAGCTTGTGCCTTATGCTCACAATCCAAGCCATCCAACCAGAAGCATGGGTTGTATCAACCACTGTTGCCTCCTTCTCGGCCTTGGGAGTCAATCTTAATGGACTTCGTAAGTGGACTTCCAACAACCCAAAAGAAACATGATGCAATCTGGGTAGTGGTATGCTGCTTCAACAAAATGGCACTTTTTATCCCATGCACAAAGACTACTACAATAGTTGTTGGCCCTCGACCAAGTTTTGAGGAATACTTGGTCATAGTTGACCATTTGGTACTTCGACTGCCTGTCAAAGACAGAGCGCATGGCGAAGTGGAGATCACGGGATCTCGCCACCTTTTGTGGAACCTTTTTCTAGTTTTTTGGGAATATTGTAACGGGAAAGGGATGTCGGCACTTGTTTAGGCCTTTTTCTATGTATAAATAGAGGTCTAGGCCATGTAAGAAAAAGAGGCCATGTCTAGTCGATGGCTTAGTGCATAATTTGGATCTATGTGATCAGAGGTCTGTGTGACTGTAAGAGCTTTATGCATGTTGTAATAAGTGTTGAGTGCACAGAGTGTGATAAGGCTTAGTGCTTGGATCTACCTGGGGAAAAAGGATCTAGCGAGTTGCACAAATCTCTTGTCCTATGCGGGGTAGGATCTTGAAGGCTTAGTGTTGTAACTGATTGACCAATATAATATAAAGAAGACTTTGTGGACTTAGCCCCAGGGTGGGGGTGAACCATGGTAACTCTGTGTATTGTTTTGATGTGCTTGTCTCTCTCTTTCTAAGTGCTATGATATGTTTAGATAGATCTATTGATGCTTTGTGCTTATGAGATATGAATGCATGCTAGATATGATACATAATATGCTAAGTGCTTAATCTATTGAGTATAACCTATTTATCATTGCTAAGTGCTAGATCTGAGTAATTACTGTGGTGCTATGTGCTTTCTGTGAAGTGCATTAATGAATGTATGTTAGGAAATAAATGACGCTAAGTGCACTGTAAGAAAGATAATCACAAATATATGTCCCAACTAAGGTTGCAGACACCTGAGTCCTACAACCACCCCTGCCTCTACCTCGGGTGAGACTTCATCTGCTTCACATGTGTTTCCAAAAGGGTCGGTAGTTAGGGATTTGTTGGTGCACTCTTGAGCGTTGAACCTTGGGTTTGCCCCTGTGCCAACAAATGGTTCCATTGCCAGGACCTAGAACTATGATTGTTGGGAACTAAAGAAGAAGAAGATTTGTGCGAAATAATCTCTGTGCATAGATCTGTTGCCCTAGTGCGCAATGTTTTGTTTGACTTGTGAAGCTTTGTGCCAAGAAAGAAAGGTCAGATCTGAAGAAGAGAGGTTAGATCTGAAGAGAAAGAAGTCAGATCTGTGAAGAAAGAGGTCAGATATGCAAGAAAAAGGTAAGAATAGTTAAAATTCTTAGATTTGGAAGCTTTGTGCTCTGTAGAAGTAAGATAAGTGAAATTTTTTGTTTCTAAAGCATGGATCTAGATATGTTTGATAGATTCTATCCTAGCTTCAAAACTAGGGCATTAATAAATGAAATAAAGTTTGATATGAATAGATCTGATAAGTATAGTGATAGATATGTTATACCTATGCATAGAAAGAATTTTGGGACTAACCAATGGATGCAGGATCCTAGAAAGAAATTTTTCCAGGCTAACCGTTATGATCCTAGCACACAGTACCTGAAAAGTTGGGGATCATTGAAGAGAAAGACAGGATTAACTCTTTGTTACAATTGCAGAAGGCCCAGACATATTGCTAAGGAATGCCCTCGGAGAAGACCCAGTTGTATTTTTTGTAAGGCTATGGACCATGAAGCACTGGATTGCCCTAGAATGATTGCTAGACTTGAAAAGATGAATATAGAGCAAGTAGGAGATCCAGAGACTCAGATTATAGAGGAACCCTAGAAAAAATCAGAGAAAGTATTGATGAAAATGAAAGAAACCCTTAATGATCATAGAGACCTTGGTTTATTAGAAATCTTCAAGAAGAAAGAATAGATCGAAGTGAGAATAGGAGACTTTGACATTGACTATGTTTTGGATGAAGAAACACAAGTGAACATTATGACAGAAGGAACCTGGAAAGCTATAGGAAGACCTGACACGACCCCTTCATTAGGAGGAATAGGGTTATTCAGAGGAAATTTGGTCAACCTATGTGGAAAGCTCACTCAGATATATATGAATGCTCATGGAGCTTCGACATAAGAAGATTTTGAGATTGTTAAGTTCGTGGAGGATAGCGCCCCGTTTACTATGTTACTTGGTAAACCTTGGATTGAGAAAGATCAAGCCAAAAAACAGGAAGCAGAAAAGGACCTAGAACAACAGAGACAAGAGTTAAGAGACTTCATGACTAGAAGGACCGCGCAGTTGATTGAAGAATGGGAGAACAGATCAAGGGTTCTTGACCTAAGGAACTTGGATGACGAAGTTGACAGAACGCTAGAAGAACCTGAGAGGACCAAAAAATATGTTGGACAAGTAATACCCGTGGATCTGAAGAAATAATCTCAGCACTGCGAAGTTACCATGCCAAAAGAAGAAAAGATTCAGAATGAAAAAAGGAAGACCAAGACAAATCTCACTAGGAAGAAAGCTAGAAAACTCATGAAGAAGGTAGCAAAGTTGGAGAAATTACAGAACGTTCCATAAGAAATCTCGCAGAAGGAAAACATGCTAAATTTGAGCTTCGTCAAGATAGAAGAACAATGACATATGGCACTTCACCATGTCGAAGTAATATAGTCGTTAGACGATGATATACCTATTTCGTTGATGGCCTGAATGGCTCGAAAGAAATTTATAACCTGTTACCTGACCATTAGACTATGCCATAACGAACAGATCAAGAGTTAATGGACCCTCCTATCCGTTGCAAGCAGTTTGTTAGAGCTTTACTTACTTATTTCGTCGTGCCATGCCTGGAAGATACTTTTTCCAATTGAGAACTTGAGCTCACAGAATACCCGCATTGTGGAATAGTGACTTCCCCACCTTGCTCTCTATTCGATTATGGTACCTTCATCCCATTGACAACCTAATAAAGTGATCCTGATCCTACATGTCCAACAAGCTTAGCACAACATAAGAATCGGTGAGAGAAGTACTCACTAGCTTAAGAACAGAAAGAGTTATGTTGGAAAGAGGAATGTCCACCGGAGTCCAAGCCTCGTCGTCAAGAGGAGTAGCATATTCTCCATCCACTACTCTGGACCGTCCCGACAGACCGCTGAGAAATGTACTAAACATAGAGATGACATCGCGAACACCAAATTGATCCCGAGCATCTTTCCCTCTTACACACCTCCTCTGAAAGGTGAAATCAATCATGACAGTGTGCCCCGATATTACAACTATCCTATGATCATTGCGTACCTACGAAAGGGTGTGCGCGCAATTTTCACTGAGTAGACAAAGCTCGCAGCATTGAAGTTTTGCGACTTCAACCTTGGTGACCGGAAAGCCTACAGTATTCTTGCCCCGCACAAGTATCTGACGATGACAAAGGGAAATAATTCCAAGATTGTCCCTCAGCAATGGACAATGAACCTCGTGCAGTCCACCTTACTTAATGTAATGAATATTCCACACTTTGGCAGGCACCAGGAGGTGAGCGCTTGTGTAAAATTGCTACTGGCGAGCTACCATGGAGGATATCTCTGGTTGAACTAGCATATAACGATTGATCTAGTGCTGATCAATTAGATCACCGAGCTGAGCATGCAGGGCCCTGACTCGTAAGACTATTACCCTGGAAAGATCGCAAATCGTGCTATTTCACAAAAGATTAAAGAGGCCTATGGAAATGTTGAAAAAGGCGTGCGAGGTTACAAGGTAACCTCTATTGACAGTGGCATAGTGTACCTCGCCTGTCAGATGATCGTAGAAAATTTAGTCCACAAGAATAGACCGATGTAAGTATCTGGGTTTGTAGTAGATCTCGCAGGAAAATGTGCAGAAAGAGTCCAAATGAACTGGTCGAAGTACTTAGCGGATCAACTCGAATTGGATTGCAGAGAAGTGCAAGACCAAGGATATGAGTTCCACTTCAACTGGCTTCTCATCCTAATCACCTTCATATCATGGGAGATGCTGGAGGATGTCGTTTTTCCTAAAACCCTACCATTTGAACCATTGGCTATAAATTTCAGTACATTATGGTACACGACAGATATGAACAGGCAATGGAAGTCGAATACCCTCTTTCACAGATACTACATCTAGTTGAAGACCGCGATACAAGCCACACCTCGCATTACTCTGAACACACTCCATAGATTCATACCCTTAATGAAGTTCAGCGTGGACTGCCACTTCATATACCTAACTCCATGTGCTAATGAGCACCAGGAACAGTTGCAGTCCCATTATAAACTGAAAGAAGAATACCTTGAAGAGATCACCAAGGAATGGTTGGTGAACCTCCTTGTTCTAGCATATCTAGTGGATATTTCAGATATCAGCATCCCAGAAGCTACACAGGACACCCCTAGGCCCAGTAAGATGCAGGAGACAAAGAAGACAAAGGAGACGAAGAAAAATTAAGAGGTTCAAGATGTGGATAGCCGCTATGTAAGGACATCTTCTATCACACCATATGAAGAAGGTAACGACGAAGACCTAGAAGAAGTTGAACAACAACTAGAATATGAAGTCGAAGTTCTAAAGAAAATAAAAGGGTTACCTTCGAAGTCTTCCGTTAAGAAGAAATCCAAAGTGACCGTGACCAAGATGAGGACCACACTCAATCCAGATGACTTCAACTTTCTCCTTGTGACTTTGAATGAAGCTATAGAAGAGATCACATAAAATTAGGAGGCCAAATAAAGAAACGATGTACAACAGAATTGAAACCAAGCTTCGAGGAGTGCAGTGATTACTTTAGTCTAGCCATGCAGTACCTATGACACCTCTTCTAGAAGGAACAATAGAAAAGGGAGATGAATCAGTTCAACTCCGTAAGATCTTGAAAACATAGTTGAAGTTCGTCTTTCAAATGTAGAAGAAGCAACAATGCAGGTTACACAGGCCCTACAGAAAGCACAAGAGGAAATCATAGAGCAGCGTCGAGATGCATAGCAAGAGAAGGATGCCATCCTAGAAAAATTTGATAAAGACAGAGTGAAAATCCAGAAAGAAAAGGAGCAGCTACTCACGAAGCAGATCGGGATCGAAGAAGCAGTCAACAGAGCATTTATCTCTATGACTGGCTTAGAACAGAAGGCAGAAGAACCCATAGAACGCCAAGTAATGAAGCTTGCTAAATTCATTCAGCAACTGAAACAAAGAATAGTATAACTAGATCTCCAAGCTATACCGAGTACTCCACAAGAAGAATGTGACCAACGAGAAGTGAAGGATCGAAGTACAGTAGAAGGGATTAAGGCACTCATTGAAGAATGTAAGCAATTAAGTAGTATAAGTGCACAGATACATGAGAACATATCCGAGAACCCTGAATTGCATAAATTGGAGTCACGACTCCAGGAGGCAAAGTACCAAGCTGAGAAGTTACAGGTACAGTTGAAGGCCCTATCGCCCCTAGAGAAAATGAAGAGGTCCCACGAACAGTGCGTTGTGTAGTAGTAGATTCATATGATCCATAGCAAGGTCATGGAAGTGACGCAACAACTTCAACCTTTGCAAGATAGGGCATGTCAACTATTCTTAGAGATTGAGAGCCAAGGGACAGACCTAGAACAGGTCATGAACACATTAGAGTAGCGCTTAGAAGGACCAGTTATTAATGCACTCATTCAGGAGTTTGTCAAGAAAGAAGTAGTAGAAAAACAACAGGTTGAAGTTGCTCAAGCGAAGCTTGAGGCCTTCGAGGCAGAGTTACCTAGAGAAGAGTGACTCGGGACAAGTTACAGGTGAGTGTTGGGGGCATGTTGGCCCTCGACCAATTTTTGAGGAATACTTGGTCATAGTTGACCGTTTGTTACCTCGACTTCCTGTCGAAGATGGAACACATGGTGAAGAGGAGATCACGGGATCTCACCACCTTTTGTGGAACCTTTTTTGGTTTTTTGGGGAATATTGTAATGGGAAAGGGATGTCAGCCCTTGTTTAGGCCTTTTTCTATGTATAAATAGAGGTCTAGGCCATGTAAGAAAAAGAGGCCTTGTCCAGTCGATGGCTTAGTGCATAAGTTGGATCTATGTGATCAGAGGTCTGTGTGACTATAAGAGCTCTGTGCATGTTGTAATAAATTTTGAGTGCATAGAG
This sequence comes from Picea engelmannii, assembly GCA_009831015.1. Taxonomy (NCBI): domain Eukaryota; kingdom Viridiplantae; phylum Streptophyta; class Pinopsida; order Pinales; family Pinaceae; genus Picea; species Picea engelmannii. The sequence goes on from ML777772.1 coordinate 427,716, forward strand.
TGTGAGAAGGCTTAGTGCTTGGATCTACCTGGGGAAAGAGGATCTAGTGAGATGCACAGATCTCTTGTCCTATGCGGGGTAGGATCTTGATGGCTTAGTGTTGTAACTGATTGACCAAGATAATATAAAGAAGACTTTGTGGACTTAGCCCCAGGGAGGGGGTGAACCACGGTAACTCTATGTATTGTCTTGATGTGCTTGTCTCTCTCTTGCTAAGTTCTCTGATATGTTTATATAGATCTATTGATGCTTTGTGCTTATGAGATATGAATGCATGCTAGATATGATACATAAGTTGCTAAGTGCTTAATCTATTGAGTATAACCTATTTATCATTTCTAAGTGCTAGATCTAAGTAATTACTGTGGTGCTTTGTGATTTCTGCAAAGTGTATTAATGAATGTATGTTAGGAAATAACTGACGCTAAGTGCATTATAAGAAATATAATCATAGATATGTGTCCCAGCTAAGGTTGCAGACACCTAAGTCCTGCAACCACCCCTGCGTCTACCTCGGGTGAGACTTCATCTGCTTCACAGGTGTTGCCGAAAGGGATGGTAGTTAGGGCTTTGTTGGTGTGCTCTTGAGCGTTGAACCCTGGGTCTACCCCTGTGCCAACAACAATGCAAACAACGAAAATCTATTTCTGTCATGTCTGGCCCCATTTTGGCCTCCCAAGCAGTATCATCTCACACAAATATTCTTTCTTCCTCGATACATTTTGGAAGACCATATGGGTGCTATTGGGGTGCCACCTCAAGTTTTCTACTGCATTCCATCCTCAAACAGATAGCCAAACAGAGGTTGTAAATAGAGTCTTGGTGCATGCTCTTCAAACTCACTTTGGGTGCAACAAACAATGGGACAATTACTTACACATTCTCCAGCATAGCTACAACAAGGCAACACATTCTTCTACAGGATTTTCACCTTTTGAAAACTACTTAGGGATTCCAACCAGCATCTCCAACCGAGCTTCCACTCACTTGGGCTCCTTAAGGTACCTTCCATCAACAACAAGAAAAATTGTCAGCTCAACGATTTCTCCAACAAATTGCACAATGCCACAGTGCAGTCACATCAACACTCAAAGCAGCCCAAGATCATGCCAAGCAGCGCCATGACAAACAAATAACCTTCATGGAATTTCAAGTAGGGTATCAAGTCTGGTTACACTTGGATAAGAAATGCTTCAAAGGCCACCATCACAAGCTTCTGCCAATTAGATATGGTCCGTGTACAATAATCGACAAGATTGGAGAAAATGCATATAGGTTGGAACTGACACCACAACTGGGAATCCACAATGTCATTAATGTAAATCACTTAAAGTTGTTTGAGCCTTCCCTCTTGGAAGAACCAATCACCATCGCTCATCTAGTGGACAACATTCCTGATTTCCAACCCCCATTGGCCAAAGACACTATACTGGACACTTGAAGTCCCTCTACACAACACTAGACTTACACTTCATATCTGGTAGCCCGCTAAGGCCAAACTCCATCTCATGCAAAGTGGATCACAACTGATGTATTGCACAACAAGTTTCTGCATCATCTCATGGAAGCCGGGACGCTTCCAGATCTAAACAGGGAGGAATTGGGCCAAGGAGGCCACATAGGGGAATGCCCACCTAGGGTGCACAAGTCAATCACCTAGGCGCAACACTTCTTCACCTTTTGATGAGTAATTAAATATATGTAAAACAAATGGTTCCCTTGGTATATAAGGTGAACTGGGACTAAAATAAAGCATTCTTACCTTTTCTTTTGAAGCTATGTGTCTTGGTTTTTTTCTTTTTTGAGTTTGCATTTTACATTCATGAAAATTTCGTTTTTAGGTTTTCTGAAGAATAAACAGTGCACCTTCATTCATGGATGCCTCCTTGTGACTCCATTTTCCATGCTTCCACCTCTGAGAGCAAGTTTATCTCATTATCTAGCCACTCTCTTAGGGAGAAAATCATTTCCTTCGATTTTTCTAAGGCAGAAGGGAGGACGCACCAACTGGGGTTTGTGCTTTTGATGGTTTCTTCTTTGTGGGAATGAAGTGAGTGCACCCTCTTCCATGGCTGCACTAGGCTTCTCCCACTAATCTCTGGAGGTCACTCTGAGATTGCCAACACCTCTTGGCCACTCTTGGGTCACCCTGGTCTGGATCCAAATTTTCTTGGTCACCCAAACTAATGGTGTGCCCCTGTTCAGATTTGTGCCCCTGAGGAGAGTTTTTGGTCAGAAGCCGAGCTATGGCCTGTTTGGTCACCTTCTCCTGTAGATCACCTTCTTGGGTAGATCAATGCTATATGAGAACACTACCTCTGAAGAGGTACCACACCAAGCTTGTCCCTGAAGTACTCAAACTTCATCCTCGAATATCCATAGTGCAACATGACTTCACCCCATGCAACCAAGGTCTATGGGTAGCTCTCAATAACTACAATGTCTCCCCAGGACATCCAATCCCTATGATGCATCAATACCTCATCATGTACACTCATGTGTCAGTGCCAACCATTTTTTATGTTGGATGAGTTCCACCTGTCTCAGTGCTATCCCTTTTTCATGCTGGATGAAAACACTCAGTTCCATCCCTTTTTCATTTTGGATGAGTTCTACATGTCTTAGTTCCAAACCTTTTTCATGCTAGATGAGAACACTCCCTCTGAAGAGGGACCATGCCAAGATTGCCACTGAAGTACTCAAAATTCATCCTTGACAATGACTTTCTAAACACATTTTCAACTTGATCCTGTGTAGTCATGAAACTGGAGCTTCACTGATCCCTTCTGCACTATATCCCTGATATAGTAATATTTGATCTCGATATGCTTCCAACTTTCATAGACCATGGGGTACTCTGATGACTTCATGCAACTCTAGTTGTCACACCAAATGTAGGTTGCCTCCAGTCAGAGACCAAATAACCCAGACATAAGTTCTTGAAGCCACACTAGTACTGCACATGCTGCCAAATACTTAGCTTCATCCATATCGATCTCCACACATAGCTGCTTCCTTCATCCGACAAAGCCTCTTACCCCTTACTATAGTACCCATCTCCCTCTAGATCTGACCTTCCAACTCCCTCTCGAGCACTAAATATCAACTGAATCTTCAACCTCCTGACTTCATCACTTGTCCTCCAGAACAGGTCTCGTCATCTTGTTCTTGTAGGTCTTACCTACAAGTCAAATTCAGTCCAACAGTCTGCAATTTTTGAAGCCACACTACTTCACAACTTGTTGCACATGCATACTTAGCTTCATTTGTATTGAGCGCCACACATGACTACTTCCTGCATCCAACGGAGCCTCCTTCTTCTTATGATAGTACCCAACTCCATTTGGAACTGAATTCCTAGCTCCCTCTCGAGCACTGAATATGAACTAGATCTTCAACATATTGACTTCATCACTTGTCCTCCAGAATAAGTCTTATCATCCTCTTCTTGTAGGTCTTACCTACAAGTCAAATTCAGTCCAATAGTCATCAATTTCTGAAGTCACATTTCTTCGCGCTTTTTTCCACATGCTTCCACATACTCTTCCTTAATCGTACTAATTGCTACACACACATGCTTCATATTGCTCCATGAAACCATACTTGAGCCTAGACTGAAGCAATATGTTGAAGTACTCTTCCAATCAGGAATATTTCTAGTCCAATCTGAATACGAATATCAATATAACTTGAACTCATGGTCTGTCACATACCTGAGACCATAATCCAATGTACCCTTAAGGTACCTCATCACATGTTTTTCTACAACCAAATGAACCTACCTAGGCTGCTCCATACATTGACTCACAATGTTCACATAAAAACATATATTTGGTATTGTATTCATCAAGTTCATCAATGAACCCACCATCTTCCTGTATAAAGTAACATCCACAGTCTCTAAATTCATATCCTACAACAACTTTAGATTTGATACCATAGGTGTAGCCATTGCCTTGCAATCCAACATCCCGAACCTTTTCAAGATTTCTACTATACACTTCCCTTGATTTAGAAAGATCTCATCTTGTCTCTTCCATACCTCGGGAGCCAAAAAGTAAAGCATCATCCTGAGATCTTTCATCTCAAAATCAACAACCAATTTTACCAGACCATCATCCATAACCTTAAAGTAAAGGTTAGGATCTACAATATTGTTTGTAAATCCTAAGCTTGTCAGAAAATTGTCGATCTTGCCATACCATGCTCTGGGTTCCTACTTTAATCCATATAAATCCTTCTTCAATCTGTACACTGAATTTCCCGCAGCTATCAAATACTTAACAGAGTGTTATGTGACTACAAGTGATCCAAAAACAAAGGTATTACTGATAAATCGCAAGTTAGTTTAATGTACTTTTTGCATCAGATCGTTAAGAATGCGAAATACATAAACTTGTTATCTTGTTTGCGGAATATCAAATGTGACTTTTACTTGATGCTTACTAATGTATAAAGAGATTAGCCATTAATATTCATGCTGCAAATGAAGAGAATAGAACATCAAAACAAAAAGAGAAATAGAGACAAGAGGTTGATAACGGAGTTCACCAATCGTTGGCTACGTCTCTGGGCCCGCTTCCAAGTGGAGGACCTCTTTATTGCTCTTTAAAAATGCTCAAAGTTCTCTTACAATGCTCTTTGCTATTACATTACATGCTTCATGTCTTCTGTGCAAGACCTCCTTGCTCAAATTCATGCATGCACTATCAAAATCATCTCAACAACATGAGAAAAATGCTTCTCAAAACATGAGAAAAGGCCAAAATTTACAAACTACTCCTTCAAAACCCTGCATCAAAAAGTCTCCTCTCAAGCTCAAAAAGGCTTAAATTTATAGTATTTAGGCCCAACAAGAGAATCCTAACTTCCCCTAAAGATCTGGCCTCTTGTTGGGATCAAATCCCCCTTTAAATGGCCAAAATATCCAAAAAATAGTGAAATTTGGGCTTTTCTAAAGTTAAAAAAATCATTTTTAACAAAAATACACAGAGTAGCACCTTTTGGGCTAGGCGCACCCATGTCTCCTGGTCATTAGGCATCTACATAGGATCACAAGCTAAAAAGGAGGGCTCTTAGCTAGGCTAAGCCCCATTTGGAGCATGCCCCCCTAGTCTCATGGGATTCTCCTCAAAACCAGTGCTGAGGTTTATCCATTGGGTGCCCCCCTTGTTACTTTATCACCTTTATTTAAATTATTTTGTGCTTTAGTGTTACAAGCACCACCAAGGGCACGTTGGCAAGGGACCTTTTTCAAAGGCTTGGGCTGACCCAAGAGGTCATGGGATCAAACCCCATGGACTCCAATAAAAAAATTTCCACCAACCATTAACCAATACCATGGTGCCATGTGGCAGCCCATGACTAGGCCACGTGGCACCCAACCATTTGCCAAACAAATGCCACTTGTCAGTTGTTGGATGGATCCCTGTCACTGACCAGTCACCTTCTGCTGGACTGCCACTTGTCACCACTTGTCTCTGCCATGTCAGCACTGCTGATGTCATGTTGATGTCATCATTTGACTGGACTTGTTGACTTTTTCCCTGTTTGAGAAAATGGTCAGAGTACGATAACTCTCGCATACAACGTCCATTTGAGAAAGTAAATATATGGTCGAAATCGAGAGAACGAGTCGGATGTAATGGAGTTTGTTTCATCCAATTCTAAGAACTTTGATTTTTGAGCATTTTCTGAGCCTGGGGAGCCTCCTAGATCATTCCTCCCCAATTTGGAAGCTTTTGGACCACCAAAAGTCTGCTTTTACTCAGGTAAGAAGTGATGGTACTGCCTCCCCACTTTTTCCTGTATCATCCATCCTCTCTGCTGGGATAATGATCACTCGATTAATCACAACAAACATGACACTTAGCTAGCATTGTTTATCAAAGTAATCATTTCATTTATTGTACAATCATCTATATTCTTTGTCGCACTTTGCAGCCATACACCACTGAACAACAACAAACTAATCAACAATACTGAGTATGCAAATGAAAATGACAAAACATGCTTCCCCTTTTGAACAGGAATAGTAATCAAATTATGTAGCTGAACCTTATGTTATACCTCTGGTGACACTTCATGACTGTTAGAAACATATTGAACCATCTCATGTTTAGCATCACAAAATTCATGTTTTGTTATAGATATAAGTGTTAAATTTTTTCTTGCATTTACCATTCTTTTTAACTGCCCTGTAGCTACAAAAGACCTGTCAGTTTTCATGCGATGAGCACGAACAATGTACTCCTTCGCATCTTTCTTGAAGCAATATTTATTTTCCTCCCTATAGAATATGGCTTTATTATCATAAAGGTATGGGTTTCCCAATACAATTCCACATATGTCCAGTGGCACTATATCAAGCTCTACTTCATCAACATAATTAGAAGTGATTGCAAACTTGATTTTACATTGCTTGGTTACCTGTAAATTGTTGTCACTACATATACATCCCAATGGATATGGTTTAGGATGTGACTTAGTTTCAAGTCCCAAGTTATTCACAACATCTTCACTGATTAGATTGGCTTGTGATCCACTGTCTACAAGAGTATCAACTTTGACATTATGTGTTATGACTCTTATGTGGAA
>ML777772.1:434512-450743 GCA_009831015.1 Picea engelmannii
GCATCCTTTCTTTGCCAAGTATCTGTAGAAACACTATCACCAACATTCCCTTTACTTGATTCAATGTGAATGGCTTGTACACATACTTCATCAAAGTTAGAAGGATTTAGCATAAGAATAGTGTGCTTAAGATAAGAATGTAATCCACCAATATATTTTAGGAGTGTATCTTGTGTGTATAATGGAAAACCCAAATTTAAATCCTTCTTACGAAATATCAAAGTATATTCTTGTACACTTTGACCTTTTGATTGCCTTAAACATTGCCAATTCATCATTTCTTGTTGCATGTAAGCTAAAGGGTAAAACTGTTGTTTTAATGCAATAGCAAAATCATTCTAGGAAGAGATTGTTTTACCACTTTTCTTAAGATCATCTCTAGTTCTACTTTCCCACCATATGAGAGTTGTGCCTCCCAATTTGAGACTTGCTAGTTGGATCTTAGTTTCATCATCAAAAATCTTTTGTATACTACAATAGACCTCTAATTGTCTCACCCAATTATCTAGCTTTTCCGAATCTAATTCACCATCATAAGTGGGTAATTGAAACTTTACATCTAACTTTAATAACGACATATAAGAAGAATGATGAGTTTTTTGCTTATCCTTGGAGGAATGTACACTTGCTTCATTATTAGATGATGAGGATGAAGGAGAAGAAGGTTCTGAAGATCCATGATGCAGGAGCATCGCCAACACATCAAGTGAGCCAGCGCAGAGTGGAAGACAACTGGACAACGCCAGCACAAATTTTGAAAACACCTTCATATTGTTGCGCAAACATTAATGTTTGTATTTAATGAAGCACACTTGTATATTGTAAATGGACCTTGAGTGGATTGCTCTCGTCCTTAGGTAGATGAGGCATTTAAGATAGTTAATGTAAAGTAGATAGAATATTTAATTGTAGATTAGACAGTTGTAGAGCGGAAGAGGGAAAATGGATATAGACACCCTCATTTGTGTATTGTAACATTATTATTGAGAAAAAGCAGAAGAGCATGCAGAGGATTGTATGAAGAACACCCATGTATAGATATTTGAATTAATAGAAGAAAGCTTTGATTCAAATCCATGGTTTGTGTTGTTTTCTCTGTGTATTGATGTTATGCTCATGAAAGGTTGCTTCCTATCATACATTTTCTTTTATATGTTGTGTATGTGATTTCACGGTTGAGTTGAAGTCTGGAAGGAGGAGTGAATGAGTTTCAATTGTTTCCCTAATTGAGCCAGAGGATTCCTGCAAGGAGTGCAGTCGAATTTGTCTACAAGGAGTGCGTTGACAGAAGGGTTCATTTAGAGATAACTTTTGTTTCCATTCGTCACAGAGTGCATTTGGGCACGAAGGAGCCGTGAAAGGAGTGCGCAGGCCAAGTTAAGTCTCAGAGTTTCAATTCTAAGTGAAGGGATTGAAAGACTACTGCTGCAGGTGTACGCAGAGTCGAGGATCTTCAACACTTAGTCGTGGTTGAAGATTTGCCGCAAGGAGTGCATGAAAAGAGTTTCTTTCAAAGGACCTGGAAGCCGTAATAAAGCTCACGAGGGAGAGGCCTTAGAGTTCGTTGGAGGACAAGTAAGAAAGTTGTGCCTTGAAAGTTGCAAGGAATGTCGCAGGTTTGCGCGCAGGGTGATGAGTTCTGTGGAAGAATGGCTCATCGTTTCGTGGACTGGATAAGGAAGAAATGGACAAATGAAATTCTCCGGGGAGATTTCACAAATCTCCGTGGACCGTTGGAACTTGCGGAGGTGTGAGGAGGTTACGACCACATCCGGGAATGGAGTCCAAGGGATCGTTGGTCATTATATCACTCGGTTGGATACGAGCCAAGAATCAGAAGAAAATCGCAAGTTTCAGCGTCTCGGGCATCGGGAGCTGACACAGGGATTAATTGACCTCACGAGAAGCGAAGTCGCGAGAGAGAGAGATCACGAGATTCAGCGTCTCGGACATTGGAGTCGTCGTAGAAGTTATTTGACTCACGAGTAGCGAAGTCGCGAGGGAGCGAGACCACAAGTTTTGGCATTTCGATGTCTCGGGTATCGGAAGTTGGAGGACCGCGTGCTGGGTATCACGAGTAGTGAAGTCGCGATAGAGAGAAGTCCCGATAGAGGGAAGAGGAAGTCAGCATTGACTGACACATCGGGTCTCGGGGATCTGAGAGTATAGTTTTCGATCTTCAAACTTGCGAAGCTGCGAGTTCCGATCCCCCGAGTGCAGAAAGGGGGGTCGCGTAAAGAGAACTGTGGGTGCAGGTTTCCCGATAGGGGAACAGAAGAACCTTTGAGTTCTTCGGGCCACAAATGGAAAGAAGGTCCTGAGGAAGCAGACATGCTCAGAGGAGTGCAGCTTCATCAAGTGGTATCAGAGCAGGAATATCTCTTTTCTTTCTATAGCAGAGAAGAAGAGGAAATTCACCATGCCACCCAGAAGAGAAAGACAGTCACCTGACATAGAAGACAGGGAGGTGCGGAGAAGAGGTAGGCCGGCAGGAAATCCAGAAATGGAGAGACAGATGAAAGATATCTGAGAAAGACTCGAAGACATGGAGACAACGCAAAGACGCACAGCCAGTGCAGGGGATTTGAGTGATTCCGACAACGAGATAGAGGTTGAATGCGACGAAGAAGTTGCAGCCGAGGATGCATAAATCGAGTGCTTAATCAAAGCTATCGCCATAATGGGTGCGAAGGCCAAGATGGACATTCCAGTCTATGAGGGGAATTTGAATGCAAAAGAACTTTTGGATTGGATTAGAGATCTTGACACCTACTTCGATTATGAGGATATCGAAGAGGATAAGAAGGTCAAACATGTTGTCACGTGCTTGAAAGGACATGCAGCATTGTGGTGGGACGAGATACAAGATGATAGACGATGCAAAGGCAAGCAGAAGATTAAAATATGGGATTGAATGATCGCGAAGATGAAAGAGAAGTTCATCTCGAGAGATTACCAAATTACTCTGTTCATGCAAATGCAGAACTTGAGACAGAAGCTGATGACAGTGAAAAAATACACTGAGGAATTCTATCGACTGAACATCAGAGCAGGTCATCGGGAGAGTGATGATGAGAAGGTTGCTAGATATCTGAATGGTCTGAGATATGACATTCAAGATGAATTGAGCATGCTGACCATCCGAATGGTGGAAGATGCTTACCAATTGGCTCTGAAAGCTGAGGAGAAGCTGAGCCGAAAGAAAGGACACAGGGGCCGAGGCAGAAGCCAGCCAAGAGGCAAAGCAGTTGCCCAGGACAAATACCAAAATCCCAAGGAGGAATGGAAGAGACCTCAGGGTAAAGTTGAGAAAGTTGGAACCTCACAGAGAGGACCATATGTTGAGTAGAGAGGACAGCATACAGAGCAGAGCGGAGGATATGCTGATGAAAATACTTTTCCTCGTACTAGAGGTAGAGGAAGAGGCCGAGGTGGAGTAATCACACGCTTTACATGTGGGAAGAATGGGCACAAGTATTATGAGTGTCCAGAGAAAAAGAAGGACATTAGAGAAGCTCACATCACTCAAGCGCAGAGGTGAGATGTTGAGACCGAGGATGCAGAAGGCGAAAGATCACTTATGATGCGAAAAGTCCTTTTGACACCCGAGAAGGAGGTGGAAAGTTTAGTTCAAAGGACCAGACTGTTCGGAATAGCTTGCAAAACCAATGATAGGGTGTACAGGGTCATCGTGGACAGTGGTAGCACGGATAATCTCGTATCTACAGAGATGGTGGAAAATATGGGGCTAGAGACAACTAATCATCCAAGCCCATACAGAGTTTCGTGGCTACAAAAAGGACACCAGGTAACTGTTACTAAACAATGCTTGGTTGAATTCAAAATAGGGGGATATAATGATAAGAACTTGTGTGATGTTATTCCCATGGATGTTTGTCATTTATTGCTGGGTAGACCATGGAAATATGACAGAAATGTGATTCATGATGGGAGAATGAACACATATACCCTGGAGAAGAATGGGAGAACCCACATGTTGCTTCCGATAAAGGATAAGTAGGTGAAGCCGAAGGTAAGAAACACAGTACTTCTCATGAGTGGGAAGGAACTTCTTACGGAGGTTAAGAAGAGAGAAGATCCACAATTCTTTGTGGTCAGAAAGCCGAGAATTGTTCTGACTAGCACAAGAGTGGATGATTTTCCAGATGAGGTTCAGGAACTGATGGAAGAGTTCGCTGACATCATAGTGGATGAATTACCTCGTTCATTGCCACCGATGAGAAGTGTGAGTCATCACATAGACCTCATACCAGGAGCTAGTTTGCCGAATAAAGCCGCGTACAGACTGACGTCGCAGGAAAATGAGGAGGTCAAGAAGCAGGTCCAGGATTTGATGGATAAAGGATTGGTCCATGAGAGCTTGAGTCCATGTGTTGTTCCAACAGTACTCAGTCCGAAGAAAGAAGGAGGCTGGAGGATGTGCACCGACTCAAGGGAAATCAACAAGATAACCATCAGGTACAGGTTTCCACTGCCGAGAATGGATGATCTGATGGATTGCCTGAGTGGGGTAAAGTATTTTTCAAAGATTTATTTGAAAAGAGGATACCACCAGATTCGCATGATGGAAGGCGATGAGTGGAAGACAGCCTTCAAGACAAACGAAGGATTGTATGAATGGCTAGTCATGTTGTTTGGCTTGATGAATGCACCAAGTACCTTTATGAGGTTAATGAACAAAGTCCTGAAGGAGTTCATCGGGAATTTTGTCATTGTTTATTTGGATGACATACTGATTTATAGTAAGTCAGTGGCGGAACACTTGAAGCATTTGGCTACAGTGATGAAGAAGTTACAGTAGGAGAAGCTGTTGATTAATATGAAGAAGTCCTCGTTTATGAAGACATAACTCATTTACTTGGGTTTTTTTATTTCGGAAAATGAGTTGAGGATGGATCCAGATAAAGTGGAAGTGATAAAGAATTGGCCATCACCGAGAAATGTGTTCGAGGTGAGAAGTTTTCATGGTTTGGCTAGTTTCTACCGAAAATTCATCAGGAATTTCAGTGGAATTAGCACAGCAATGATGGATACAGTGAAGAAGGGACATAAGTCTTTTCACTGGACAGTTGAGACTGAGAAGAGCTTCAATCTGTTGAAGCGAAATATCATGGAACAATCGGTTTTGGTGTTACCGGATTTCCTGAAGACATTTCAGGTGAAATGTGATGCAAGTGGGCTTGCCATAGGAGCGGTCTTGAGTCAGGAGGACAGACCAGTTGCATATTTCAGTGAGAAGCTAGATGATGCGAAGCTGAAATACTCCACGTATGATAAGGAGTTCTACGCTATCATACAGGTGCTGAAGAAATGGAGGCATTACTTGATCCCAAAGGAATTTGTATTGTACAGTGATAATCATGCATTACAGTTTATGACTCAACAAGAGAAGTTGAATCAGAAACATGCTAAATGGGTAGAGTATATGCAGAATTTCACATTTGTGATTAAACACATTTCAGGTACTGCTAACAAAGTGGCTGATGCTTTGAGTAGGAAGTGTTTGTTGTTACAGGAGTTCTGAATCAAAACATTAGGTTTTGAAAATCTCAGGGACGTGTACGCAGAAGATGTAGATTTTGCTGAGGCGTATGAAGCAGCTGAGAATCCTGTTCTCAGAGATAGAAACCCGTGGATAGATTATATGATCCAGTAGGGATTTCTATTCAAGGGAAATCAATTGTGCATTCCGAAATGCTCCATGAGGAAGAACCTGTTGAAGGAGAAACACAGTGGTGGATTGGCAGGACATTTTGGCCATGACAAAACATTCGCGAAGTTGAATGAGTCTTACTTTTGGCCATGGATGCGAGCAGATGTCAAGCGGTTCATCGACAGGTGCAGAATTTGCTAGCATTCAAAGGGGAAAAAGCAGAATGCAGGTTTTTATCAGCCATTACCCATACCAGAGAGGCCATGGGAGGCGATAAGCATGGATTTTGTATTGGGTTTTCTGGGGATGCAAAGAGGTGTTGATTCCATATTTGTGTTCGTGGACAGGTTTTCTAAAATGGCACACTTCATTCCATTCCAGAAGACCAACGATGCAACTCACATTGCAAACTTGTTTTTCAAGGAGGTCATTCGACTTCATGGATTGCCGAAAAGCATAGTTTCGGACAGGGACACTAAATTCATAGGGCATTTTTGGAGGACCTTATGGAAGAAGCTAGGAACTAACTTGGCATTTAGTTCTGCTTATCATCCTCATATGGATGGACAAACAGAGGTGGTGAATAGAAGTTTGGGAGACTTGCTAAGAAGCTTGGTGACAGAGCACCACGGTAGCTGGGATAGCATATTGCCACAGGCAGAGTTCGCATACAATGATTCAGTGAATTGGAGCATAGGGAAGAGCCCATTTCAAGTTGTGTATGAGATATAGACGAGAGGAGTTTCTGAGTTAAGGGATTTAGAGAAGACTGCTACTAGCAACACTAGTGCAGAATAATTCGCTGAAGCAATGAAAGAACTTCACAGCAGGGTGAAGGAGCGATTGCTGAAAACAAACCAGGAATACAAGCGTAGAGAAGATCAGCATCGAAGACAACTTCAGTTTGAAGTTGGTGATCTAGTTCTGGCACACTTGAGGAAGGAAAGGTTCCCAAGGGGAACATACAATAAGTTAAAAATGAAGAAAATCGGGCCATGCAAGGTCTTGAGAAAATTCGGAGAAAATGCTTATGAAATTGAGTTGCCGGATGGCATCAGGATATCTCTGATATTCAATGTCGTAGATTTGTACCCCTACAAAAATGGAGAAGCAGAGACTGGAGCTGAGGAACCAGTGATCCAGTGGGTGAAACAATTGCCAGTTGCAGAAAATCCACAGATGGAGTGCATACTGGACAAGAGAGTGGGTAAGAAAACCCGAAGGAAAGAATACTTCGAGTATCTGGTCAAGTGGAAAAATCATCCAGTGGAAGATGCCAGCTGGGAGAGTGAAGCAGTCATACGGAAGCATGGACAGACCGTGCAGAAGCTCATGGACAGGATCCCATGAAAGTTTTCAAGCCGAGGAGTATGATGCAGGAGCATCGCCAACACATCAAGTGAGCCAACGCGGAGCGGAAGACAGCTGGACAGCGCCAGCACAAATTTTGAAAACACCTTGATATTGTTGTGCAAACATTAATGTGTGGATTTAATGAAGCGCACTTGTATATTGTAAATGGACCTTGAGCGGATTGCTCTCATCCTTAGGTAGATGAGGCATTTAAGATAGTTAATGTAAAGTAGATAGAATATTTAATTGTAGATTAGACAGTTGTAGAGCGCAAGAGGGAAAACAGATATAGACACCCTCATTTGTGTATTGTAACATTATTATTGAGAAGAAGCAGAAGAGCATGCATAGGATTGTATGAAGAACACCCATGTATAGATATTTGAATTAATAGAAGAAATCTTTGATTCAAATCCATGGTTTGTGTTGTTTTCTCTGTGTATTGATGTTATGCTCATGAAAGGTTGCTTCCTATCATACATTTGCTTTTATATGTTGTGTATGTGATTTCATGGTTGAGTTGAAGTCTGGAAGGAGGAGTGAATGAGTTTCAATTGTTTCCCTAATTGAGCCAGAGGATTCCTGCAAGGAGTGCAGTCAAATTTGTCCGCAAGGAGTGCATTGACAGAAGGGTTCATTTAGAGATAAATTTTGTTGCCATTCGTCATAGAGTGCAGTTGGGCACGAAGGAGCCATGAAAGGAGTGCGCGGGCCAAGTTAAGTCTAAGAGTTGCGATTCTGAGCGAAGGGATTGAAAGATTGTTTTTGCAGGTGTGCGCAGAGTCAAGGAGCTTCAACACTTAGTCATGGTTGAATATTTGGCGCAAGGAGTGCGTGCAAAGAGTTTCTTTCGGAGGACCTGGAAGCCGTAAGAAATATTAGGAGGGAGAGGCCTTCAAGTTCGTTGGAGTACAAGTAAGAAAGTTCTGCCTTGAAGGTTGCAAGGAACGTCACAGGTTTGTGCGCAGGGTGACGAGTTCTGTGGAAGAACAGTTCGTCGTTTCGTGGACTGGATAAGGAAGAAACGGACGGATGAAATTCTATGGGGAGATTTCGCAAATCTCCATGGACCGTTGGACCTTGCGGAGGTGCGAGGAGGTTACAACCACATCCGAGAATTGAGTCCAAGGGATCATGGGTCATTATATCACTCGACCGAAATACGAGCCAAGAATCAGAAGAAAATCACGAGTTTCGACGTCTCGGGCATCGGGAACTGACACAGGCATTAATTGACCTCGCGAGAAGCGAAGTCGCGAGGGAGCGAGATCACGATATTTGGCGTCTCAGACATCGGAGTCATTGTAGAAGTTATTTGACTCGCGAGTAGCGAAGTTGCGAGGGAGCGAGACCGCGAGTTTCGGCATTTCGGCATCTTGGGTATCGGAAGTTGGAGGACCACGTGCTGGGTATCGTGAGTAGCGAAGTCACGATAGAGAAAAGTCCCGCTAGAGGGAAGAGGAAGTCAACGTTGACTAACACATCGGGTCTCGAGGATCCGAGAGTATAGTGTTCGATCTTCGAACTCGCGAAGCTGCGAGTTCCAATCCTCCGAGTGCAGAAAGGGGGATCGCGCGAAGAGAACTGTGGGTGCAGGTTTCCCGATAGGGGAACAGAAGAAACTTTGAGTTCTTCAGGCCACGAACGGAAAGAAGGTCCTGAGGAAGCAGACGTGCTCAAAGGAGTATGGCTGCAACAGTCCACCACCTCCAACTCCTCCTTCTGCTCTTACCGAAGATTCACCTTCTTCATTGCCTCGAAGCCTTCATTGACCTCTTTCATGATAAATCTCCTCTACCATGGCTTGCATCAATTTAAAGGCCTTGAAGAAATCATCTTTAGTTTTGTAGGGACCTAATTTTCGTGGTGAAGACATCTCTTGCTTATGCGGTCGCCTTTGAATCTCCATGTCAAGAGCCTCAAGTTGGCCTTCTCCTCGCTTGAGCTTTATTCTCATGAGCATCCAATGCTTGCAATTCCTGTCAAACCTTCACAACCAAATGCTCTGATACCATAAAATTGATCCAAAAACGAAGGTATTACTGATAAATTGCAAGTTAGTTTAATGTACTTTTTGCATCRGATCGTTAAGAATGTGAAATACATAAACTTGTTATCTTGTTTGCGGAATAACAAATGTGACTTTTACTTGATTCTTATTAATGTATAAAGATATCAGCCATTAATATTCATGCTGCAAATGAAGAGAATAGAACAGAAAAACAGAATGAGAAATAGAGACAAGAGGTTGATAATGGAGTTGACCAATCGTTGGCTACGTCTCCGGGCCCGCTTCCAAGTGGAGGACCTCTTTATTTCTCTTTAAAAATGCTCAAAGTTCTCTTACAATTCTCCTTTTTGTTACATTACATGCTTCATGTCTTCTGTGCAAGACCTCCTTGCTCAGATTCATGCATGCACCATCAAAATCATTTCAACAACATGAGAAAAACGCCTCTCAAAACATGAGAAAAGGCCAAAATTTACAAACTGTTCCTTCAAAACCCTGCATCAAAACATCTCCTCTCAAGCTCAAAAAGCCTTAAATTTATAGTATTTAGGCCCAACAAGAGAAGCTCAACTTCCCCTAAAGATCTGGCCTCTTGTTGGGATCAAATCCCCCTTTAAATGGCCAAAATATCCAAAAAAAAGTGAAATCTGAGCTTTTCTAAAGTTAAAAAACCCATTTTTAACAAAAATACACAGAGTAGCCCCTTTTGGGCTGGGTGCACCCTTGGCTCCTGGTCATTAGGCATCTGCATAGGATCACAAGCTAAAAAGGAGGGCGCTTAGCTAGGTTAAGCCCCTTTTGGAGCATGCCCCGCTGGTCTCATGGGATTCTCCTCAAAACCAGGGCTGAGGTTTATCCATTGGGCACCCCCCTTGTTACTTTATCATCTTTATTTATATTATTTTGTGCTTTAGTGTTACAAGCACCACCAAGGGTGCGTTGGCAAGGGACCTTTGTCAAAGGCTTGGGCTGACCCAAGAGGTCATGGAATCAATCCCCATGGAATCCAATAAAACTTTTTCCACCAACCATTAACCAATACCATGGTGCCACGTGGCAGCCCATGACTGGGCCACGTGGCACCCAACCATTTTCCAAACAAATGCCACTTGTCAGCTGTTGGTTGGATCCCTGTGTTATAACCCCAAATTGCACCATCCATCCTTACCTGGCATCAGGCCAACTCATTTCCCTTCATTGCCAAAACCATGCTGAATAAAACCTTGAAAAACCTCTTAAATTAAGTAACCCGTGCCCTAACCTATCACTGGGCGTGTTGGAACGCTGGCAGGCCTTCTGTTACACACGTTGGAACGTTGGCTAGCCCACTACAGCCCGCATTTACCTAACAAAAGCAAAAAATCAGGAAAGTTGCCAACGGGACGAAAAGCTTTGGGTCAGTTAACTGGAACTCCCAGCCATGCATGGCCGAGAGTTCATCCAAAACCCTAGCTCCTTCTGGCCTATAAAAGAAGGGGTAGGGGTACTATTTGGAGGAGAAAAAAGATAGCAAAGAAACTATGCCCAATTGTCAAATCCATTTGTCCCAACCCTTTAGCATTTTCTTAAGCCTAAACAAAATTCAAGCAAAGCAGTTGGAGGACAAGGAAGAGGAGGAGCCCAGGATCAGGATCGAGGAACGGTGGCCGGTCTCTATGATTATTGTAAGTTGATTCATCTTGAGATTAATAAAGAATACTTTTCCCGTCCCAATACATGAGTGATATATGTTTTATTCAATTGATTTTTAATCTCTAACCCTCTAGTAGAACAATAGCATGCATGCGTAGTGTTTTTGTCTTGGTTGCAGGATCGTCTTTGGAAGGAGCAGCAGAAGCAAGGAGATAAAAGCGCAACGGAGGATCTACCTCAAACGTCGATAAAAAGGTTAGTCGGTTCTTTCCATGTTTGCATGTGAAAAAGGGTTTTAGGTTTGGGATAGAAGGTTAAAAGTAATTTCTTAAGGGTTGTGATTTGCATGCAAGTTTAAGCCCTAGCTTGTTAGTCCGTAGGGTATTATTTCCCAACAACAGAATTGGCGACTCCACTGGGGAGATTTTACTCTTAGGGTTTTCGGATTTCATTAAGGTTTTTGGGTAGTGCAAAGAATAAATTTTCTGCTTCTTTGTTGTTTTTTTTTTTCTGTTAGGTCAAAAGATAGCAGGGAACCTGGTTATCAATACCAGTTTTTCCTTGACTGTTGCTTGACACTCATTATCGGGACACACAGAGGTACACACGGCCTGCAGAAGGCCTGCCCGTGTGTAACCCACGCCTAACCTTCTGTAGCCCGCATTTGAACGCTTGCCACAGAGGTTTCAGTAGCATGTAGTGTTTAGGAAGTTAGAGAGGCAATCTCCTCTTCACTGTCAGAATTTTACCTTCTCAGGGGGATTTCTGGATCCTGTCTGGGTCTTGCTGGTTTACTGTCTTGTTGTCAGTCTGCTTTATTGTGTTTGATTTTTGCATTTATTTTTTCCTTTTCTGTTAAAGAAGAAGCATTCAAGCCTTTGAGAGACCCTGGTTGTCAATACCAAAGGCCTCTTTTAGGTCTGGGCTGCCTGTGTTTGGTTTTATCTTAGCTTTTATACCTACACACGGGCTGTTTCAGTTTAGCTCATGGGTACCCGTGTGCTATCATAGCTCAGCACGCGTTTGAACGCGTGCTTTCTCAGTGACAGTCGTGGGCCTGTCAGGTTGTCTTTCAGCCTGGTTGGGGTAGTCATCCCCTCCTGTAGTGAGAAATGTTCCTTTCAGGGTTTGGAGTCTAGGGTGAACAGTCAGTAAGTTAGGGCCTCATATCCTTAGCTTGTGTTTTACTTAGTAGATGTTTTGATAGAAAAGACAAAAGAAAAAAGAAAATTATTTTATGGTTTTTAGACAAGTGTTGGAATCAGTGCTTTCTTGATTGCTTTTGTGCGTCTTTGCTCTGGTTCGTTGCAGTCTATGCTTTAAGCCAGAACTTTATTTTGTTTTATTGGTTTTGTGTTTGTCGTCATTTTCCCTTTATTTCTTCATTTTGGCAATTAAATAAAATAAAAAATCTTGTTTCATTTTCTTCTTGGTTTGAAGATTGTGTTGTTGCATCAGTAGCTAGGAATAAGTCTTTTTTCATAAGTTGTTGCACTGCATTTAGAGTATAAGTAGCTCGCAGATTTGAGTGAAATTACTTGGTGTTTGCTGCATGAAATCTTAGGAAAGTTGAAAAGAAAATAAGTCTTTCTTGTTGAAAAGTTGTTGGTTTTTGCATTTTCGTAACAGTTTTTGTTTCCAAGCATTTCTCGTTCATTTTTTCTTTGAGTCTTTACACATCATCAGTTTCACCTTCATACCTTGTGACGTAAAAAATCCCATTAAAAGCAACGCTAATTAAAAACTATTAGACTTTTTGTTTGTAGGGTTCATTCACTAGCTGAGGACTAGGGCCTTGGAATAGGTTGGAGAGTAAATTCTCCAAGGCCACTCAAACCAAACATTGGAGTCTGTCATAAGGGAGTGTAGAAGCCCAGTTACGAAAAGTTATCCAGGACCCCCCTCTAACACAGGGGCTAAACACGAGGTCGCGTAAGGAAAGGTAGCGGAGATAACCCCTCCAAAGCCGGACCGAGCGTAGTGGAGAACACATATCGAGGATTTGTTGAGGGATTCCATCGTTTTCATTTGCCACGGGGCTTCGTGGGTCTCGAATCCATTTGAGGTCCTCAGTTGTCTTCCGGACCATTTTCTCTCGATACCCTTGACAGGTTTCGGGCTTGATACCCTGCTCATTGTGGTCTACCCGACTATCGACTGTACCCGCCTGGTGACTGTTCACGTGCTGGAAAACTAGTTGCCAATCTTTTCTAGGGACATACATAGGTGACTGCAGGGGTATACCACGGTACCTAGGACAGACATTGGGCCACGCTTTGCAGAGTATACCCGGAGGGTGCTTCCGTATTCGAGTTTCACTTGCACCAGTAAGTTGCTCTAGTGTTGGTTGTTGTAACTGTTCTTCTAAATAGTTAGTGGTTGCTTGTCTTATCTCATAGGGGCTTCTTTTAGTGTGTGTTACTGTTTGTTCATGTAAAATACCTTATCGCATCGTGAATCTTCTCACTAGTGGAGGATTCAGAGCTCCGTCGGTCACGAAGGCTTCTGGGCCTGCCGCTGGTTATACTGGAGCCACCCCCGCCACCATTGAGGCGAAAGCTAGACCAACAAGGGTCTTTCGAAGCAACCGGGTTCCCAACTGTTGAGCCCGAACAACTCCCAGAGGAATCGACCACCAATCTTGGATTGGTTGAAACCTCAAACACTGATACTTGGCCGCAAGTGATTGTGCCAATTCAATTTTACGAAAGCCTGTCAGTGCCTCACACAACTATGGCAACAAACGATGTTACTTCATCCGTTCCCATTACCATTGTTACCACTGGAGAAGCTTCTCCTAACTTTCCTTTGTTCGCAGTTCAAGCCACCATGGTCTCGGCCGCAACTACGTCGCACTGTGGACCGACCCCATCTATCGCAGCGGCCACACCTCCGTTCACACCTAGTGCGACAGGCCCACCGTTCTCATACGGTATGCCTAGTTCAGGCACAAGTCCTGTACTCACTTACTCCACTTTGCAGACTTTGGGTCTGGGGGCAAGGAGCTCTAATGCTCCTCTGCAAGGTCAACTTGGGGGCATTCCCGTCCCTTTCAAGGCTTTTCCTTATGCAGGAGGTCATATCTCTCCTTCGTCCCCTTCGCTTAGTGGTCCGCATCAGCAGTCCACTGGGCAGCCTGCACAAACAAGTTCATTTGGAGTCGGGAGTCAAGGAACACCTGCGCAAACTCAGCCGGTAGGTTCATCACCATTTGTTTGGAATGGGACGTTTGGTAATAGCACTTTCGCATCCGCTGCTTTCCCATCTGGGGGCACACCCATTTTTGGACAGTCTACTCCGGCACAGGGTACTATTCCTGCGTTGGGGGCACATATACCAGGTCCTTGGAACTCAGGACAAGGATCCATTCCTTCCTCTGGAATGTCGTTCTAGGGTAATTATTTCCACAGTCAATGGAACCCCAGACAGACTTCTATGCCTCTCCCAACAAGACTGGCATGGAGTAATCCTTCCCAAATTCTGTCGAACACGATGAATGCCCAACATCATATGTCCTTTATGGGGAATCAGCCAATTATGTCTCCTCAGGTGCAAAACCCTTACGCTGGTCAGGGCCATGGTTTCTACCAGAACCCGGGCCAGCAGCCAAACTTTTCCTGGAAACCTGTTGCCAGTCAGACTCCAGGACCCCTTTATCCAGGCTATCAGCAGCAACCAAAACTACCGTTCTTGGCGACATTACACTTGCCAGATTTGACATGGTTGCTAAATGATCCTATCTGTCACGATCCACGTTGGCCTCCTATGCCAACAAAGTTACCTTCGGACATTCCAAAGTTCGAGGCCAAACCTAACGAAGATCCATGCGATCACGTGACTACTTTCCACCTCTGGTGTTCATCGAACTCACTGAAAGATGACTCCGTCCAGTTGCGATTGTTTCAACGCACTCTTATTGGGAGTCCCGTGAAATGATACATAGAGCTTGATCGTTCACGATACTCTTCTTTTGGCGAACTGGCGATGGTCTTCCTTAACCATTTCCAGTTACCTGTGAGATACGACACCGACACAGAGTTGCTAGCCAATTTCGAGCAGACGACAGCGGACCATATCTCGGATCACATTCGAGAGTGGCGACGCCGAAAGAGTCTTATCAAAGTACCAGTCCCACCAACATTCTTGCTGGAATGGTTTATTAAGTCCTTGGTCCCACAGTTGTCCAAAGACGTTGCAACGTCCAGTGTTTTCTCTGAAGAAGACGCCATTATGAGGGCTCAACAGTTTGAGCTTATCTATTCTTAGTCCGGTTTTTTATACAGCATCTTACCAGATGCGTCACGTTTGATACTGGAGAAAACCAGACAGAGAACCGG
Organism: Picea engelmannii; assembly: GCA_009831015.1. NCBI lineage: Eukaryota > Viridiplantae > Streptophyta > Pinopsida > Pinales > Pinaceae > Picea > Picea engelmannii. Next base: position 449,520 of record ML777772.1, read on the forward strand.
ACCACATGTCGATGGTATCGTTGGGTCGACACAAACCAAGCCCGCTGAGCAATTGACAAAACAATTGCAACAGTTATCTATACAACACTCAGCGTCCAACCAGACTACTGCTTTGGATGCTCCCCCTACCCAAACGTCGGAAGTACACTCCGTGCAAACGACTAACCCAAAGGCCAACCAGCAGCCTGAAGGGAAGAAAAAACAATGCAAGAAGAGTAAGGGGGATAAAAAACCAACTGATAATGCTGGCGAGGGTACCACGGAAAAGAGGAAGGTGAGGTATCTGTGCAACTTGTGTGCGGAAGACCACCCGACCCATCTATGCCCTTGACTTGTAGAGGCCCAGAAGTTTGCCACACAGAACCAGCAAGTTGTGTTGACTAATCCCTTTCAGCATGGGCAAAATTTAACTCAAGCCTCTGCAAGTGGCGAAGGGGGCAGCCAGGAAAACTGCCCTCCTCCAAATACTCCCTCTTCCGCGAACATATATATGGTTAGAAGTGATGCTTTAATAACGACTAGAGCGCACGATTATAGCAAACCAAGTGCCTCTGAGAAGGGCAAAGAAGTCAAGATCCCATCTCTTCCTCTACAGATTGAGAAGACGTTGGGTGAAACAATGACACACATTCCAAAGGGTGCGTTTAAGAGGGCTTCTCAGAATCCAAACGCAAGGGCTACCCAGAACTACTCTGTGGTGGAAGATTTATCAGAAACCCCTTGTGCTATGTCTGCTTTGGAGGTCCTCCAAAGTTTCCCTGCTAAGAGGAAAGCCTTGTTGACTTCTTTAGGCTCTACTGAGACTTGTAACCCGGGTACCATCATGTTAGATACGACTGACTTGAAACCTCGTTTGCCTTACCACGTCGCGTTTCAAATAGTAGTGGCTCACCCCATGAAAAATTTTACACAGAATATTTACCGCACGGTGGTCGACGAGGGCGCTTCGACTTGCATTATGTCGTTAGCATGCTGGAAAGCCATTGGTCAGCCCGAGTTGTCTCCATCACCTACTCTCCTTACTGCGTTCGACAGTTGTTCTTTCCAACCACATGGCATCATTCCTTCTTTCCCTGTGCAGTTAGGGGGAAAGACCATGTGCATCGAAGTAGAAGTGGTCGATGCCCCCATCGACTACAATCTCTTGTTAGGTCGGAGTTGGACTTATGCCATGCAAGCGGTGGTCGCTACAATTTTTCGAGTCTTATTGTTTCCAAATGAAGG
>ML777772.1:498082-509134 GCA_009831015.1 Picea engelmannii
TGAACTTGAAGAAGAAGGAGAAGAAGGAGGTGTTGATGGAGGTGAAGGAGGAATCTGAGGATGGTCCTCTTCCTCTTCACTTTTTCCCTTTGAAGAATCACCCAAAACTGGTCGCTTCCGTTCCAAGTAATCTTCGTACAAAAATTTCACCATCTCCGACATAGCATGGAATGTTTTCCGAAACTCTTTCTCATCTTGAGAAATCCCTTCTTCTGATGCCATATTCTCGCTGTGAGAAGCTCTCTTTCTCAATCCAATTAATGGATTCTCTGCAACAATCTTGCCTTCACCATGCTGTAGCTTTTCCCTGGTTAACATGCAAAACTCAAATCCAAATGTCAACTAGCTCTGATACCACTTGATCCGTAGGATCTTTTAATGACTGTGGTTGAGTTTTAATTTTGCATGCGTTAATTAACCATTTGAGAAACTTAGTGAAAGAATGAGTAAAGAAGAGGAATTATGACAGCCATATACACATATGCAGATCTGAAATGAAATAGTAGACAACAAACCATAACATGCAGATTGATAACGGAGTTCGACACAACTTTGCCTACGTCTCCGGGCCTTTGCCTCTATGGGGGAGGCTTCTTTATTTCTGTTCAAAAGCTCAAAAGTAAATCGTTGCAGTGCCAATTGGCTAAAATACTAATCTAGTCATGTTCGTCTAGATCTCTAGAACCCTGCAAAGAAAACGACACGCAAAATGGATGTCCGGAGCTCCCAGAAATGGCCCGACAATGTTTGCTCCTCAATATCTTTCCTGCATAAAAATGGCTTTGGCTCAACTTCCCTTCAACATAAATTTTCTTTGACTGACCTTGAATGTCCCCCATGGCCTCAAACAGGCCTAGTTTATATAGATTTGAAGTTGGTTGTTCATCTCCAACTTCCTCCCAAAATTTGGGCTCCAAAAATGCCCAATATCTCCCAATAATGGAGAAAATCCATTAAAATCAGGCATATAATCTTTTAAAAATAAAAAACTATACAAAAAAACCCATTTTTGACTAAATTCGGGCACAACCCCCAAAACTCGCGCGCTCTAGGTCATATGGGTCAGCCATGTGGCCACGCGCCCATGCGCTGGCCCCTCTCTGTTGGCTTCTGGTCATGGGATCCACATGTGATCTTGGGCTAACTAACCGTGTGCGCCCTGTTCGAAGTATGGTCCCGGGTCACATGGGGCTGCCTGGGAACCAAGGGCCAAACCCAATCTAATAAAACCATGCCATTTTTAAAAACCCGTTCTCCCGGTTACATGGAAGGGTCATGTGCCAATGTCGAGGGCTGGGGCTAAGCCCCGACCCTTTCCCCCGCCGAACAAACATTGCAACAAATTCAAGTAAATTTTTTGCCACTCATATAACAAACACCAAACAAGGGTGGACTGGCTAGCCCGACCCTTCCTGCCCATAAGCTCAGAGGGGAGGTCGCGGGTTCGACTCCTGGCCAAGCCATACAACTTTTACACAAACCAGAGAGCTAACCACATGGTGCCATGTGGCAGCCTATGATTGGGCCATGTGGCACATTAACCGCCAATAAAAATATGCTAAGTGTCACTTGCGAAGTGGTCCACGTCACCTACCAGCTATCAGCCTCTGCATCTACCATGTCACTGCCCTATCAGCCCTGCCACGTACCTGCTGACATCATCCGTGCCATGTGTCACCCTTATAGTGGTGACATGTGTCACCCATGGATTGGTCCAACTGTCTGCCCGTACGCCAAATCAGCCTACCACATGTCACCTCCTGGAGCTGCCACGTGTCACCTCCCGGGGTTTCCACATTAGCTGTATGATCATACGGCCTATACAGTCATCATCCCACGTGGGACTGTACGGACTGTACAATCATCCCCTTTTTTTGCCTATTTACCTTCTCGGACAGAACGTGATATCTTGCTCATAAGGAGCCCGTTTGACGAAGTAAATATACCACTGGAATCAGGAAGATGAGACAGACGCAATGACGCTGGTTTCGTCGGATTTCGAGCATTTTCATTTTTGAGCATTTTTAAATTATGTCAGGCTTCTGGATCCGATTCCGGATCAGATTGGTACCTGGTGATACACAAAATTCAAGTTGATCTTGCCAAAATATTTTTCCCCCTTGAGTTGGTCCAGAAGGTCATCAATCTGTGGGATTGGGTACCTATTCCGGAAAGTGATCTTGTTGAATGCCTGACAGTCAATGTAGAGTTTCCAAGTCCTATCCTTCTTCTGCACCAGCATGATCGGGCTCCCACAAGGCCATGAACTCCCCCGGATGTGACCTTTCTACAAAAACTCCTGAATCTTCCTCTTGATTTCATCATTCTCCATAACAGAGCATCTATAGATTGGTCCATTGGGCAATGTTGTACCTGGGTTCAGATCAATGGGGTGCTTAACCTGGCAGTGTAGAGGCACCCTTGCGGGGGAGGTGAAGATGTCCTCGTACTCTTGCATGACCTTATCCATATGTTGTTGTCATGTAGAGGGGACATGTTTGGAGGTCGTCTCCATAGTCCTATTATTTCCCTAAGGGAATATCATTAGGAAAACAAATTTCCTAGCTTTGGAAATGAGCTTACTGCATTGTTTTGCAATAACCAAACAGTTGGATGTAGGCGGTGCTATTCCCGACATCATGTACAAATTATTGCCCAAATTAATAATAACAGCAAGAGGCTTGGACTCATACACAAAATGCATCTTCCATAAGTATGGTTGTCTTAATAATACATTGGAAACATTAAGAGGAGCAATGTCACATAATACCTCATCCGTGAAGGGCTTGATGGTGTAGGGAAGACGACATTGATGGCTGACGTGGAGGTGCCATCCTTGGTGCAGCCACCCGATGGTGTATGGTTGTGGGTATGTTGTGGTTGGAAAGCCTAGTCATTTCACAACCTTTACTAATATGAGGTTCTTCTGGTTCTCGTTGTCGACAATGAACTGCAACGGGGAACCCTTTACCCACATCTAGGAATGGAAGAGGCACTCTGCCTCCTCCAGATCTTTTGGTTCCTTCTTCTGGATCTTCGTGGTGGAAATAGTGGCATTGAGCTCCGTATCCATAATCTTCTTCCCCCTGTCATTCCCCTTGTCGGGTTTTGATTCAGAGTCAGATCTTGCATCCAATTAATAAGCCTTCAACTCGGCTACCAGTGACTTCTTGGCTTGACACTCACTGGTGTTGTGAGTGGAGCTCTTATGGAACTCACACCACTTCCCCATGTCCTTTTTTGGCTTTCTGGTGTTTTTATTTTCTTGCAGATTTGGCAGGTTGTCCTAGGTCACCCCGCCTTGGCTTGGTCCTTTGTTTGGAAGCTTGGGGGTACCTTTCCCTTGCTTCTAATTTGCAAACCCAAAATCTTGCTTCTTTTGTTTGAACTTTTTCTCAATCTTGGTAGCATACCGATATGTCGCACGAAGTGAGGAGATGTCGAGGAACTCCATTTCCTCCTGAATGTATCTATGTAGACAACTGTGATACTTTAACACCAAATGTTTCTTCAAGTACTTGATACCCAACTTTGTGTGTAGGGTATGAAACAGATTTGTTAGCTCATGCACATCTTGGTCCCTTTGCTACCACAGCGTAGTCCATTGTATGTATTTGTCCTCATAGATCCCCACAGGATAATATTGTTCCTTGATGGTGTCTTAGAAAGAATTCTAGGTGGGTGCGACCAAGAATAGAGAGGGTTCCCCCTCGCTCTGTTTCTCCCAATAGGTTTCCCACCAGTCCTTGACATGGGGGGCGGATTTAAGGAGTGCAAGAATAATCCTTTCTCAGTCAGAAAATTCATGAACCGAGAAATGTCCTTCTAACATATTCAAACATCTATCTATGACATATGCATCTATTTGTCCCTCAAATATGGGAATGTCAAAGTTTACTAGTAACTTAAAAGGAGTGGCACCTCTAGAGTGGTTGTTGGATGTAGATGCACTGCCAGTGGGCAGTCATTAAAGGATCTAGGAAAAGTTGTCCATCATCACGTTCCTATGTTTCTCAAGGGCCTCATTGAGAAATAATTTGATAGGATCTCCTACTCCCTCATATTTCTTTTCTTCCCCCATGGGAGTCCATCGGGGTTTATGAGGCTGATCTTGCAATGGTTCAACCAGATCGAGCCTTGACTCCTTATACCACGACCTCATTGGGGACATGAAAATAAGGATCGAGAAAGAGAAAACTGCTCTGATACAACTGATCCAGATTTATGTAGGAACACAATGAAATACATAAACACCCATAAATGCAGAGATGCAACAGAAATAAATATTCATTTCATTAACAACAAATGACTGAAATATGGTTACAGACAGAATGGAAATAAAATAGCTAGGGCGTTGGTAGCTTATCTTTGAGAAGAGATGTGGCGGTTGCTGGCCTCTGAACTCTGTGTTACAATGAGGCTTGGAGGCCTATATATTATTGAGAAACAATGGAAAACCCTAAACATCAAAAAACCTAACCCTAGGAGATGAAACACTAGAATATGGGCCCCGTCGGGGTAAATTGGTACATCAATTTCTCGAGGTCGTAACTTTGGAATACTATCTTCATTTGATGCACATGATACATCATTAGAAAGATCTATCCGAGGACTAAAAAAGAAGGGTCTTGGTGCATGCCTCCTGACTTCCACGCCCTCAACAAAATCACCATTAAAGAAAAATTTCCCATTCCTGTCATTGATGACCTCTTGGATGAATTGAGTGGTGCACAGTTCTTTACTAAACTTGATCTTCATTCTGGCTACCACTAGATCTGTATGAAAGAGGTAGACATTCCTAAAACTTCCTTTAGAATTGATGGCAACCAATATGAGTTTTTGGTCATACCCTTTGGCTTGTGTAATTCTCCCTCCACTTTCCAAAGCCTCATGAATCATGTCTTCCGTCCTTTTGTCCACCATTTTGTCTTAGTTTTCTTTGATGATATCCTCATCTATAGAAAAACCTGGAAATACCATCTTTCTCATGTGGATCAATTTCTCCATCTACTCTCTCAGCAACAACTTTTCCTGAAACAATCTAAATTTGATTTTGGTGCCTTGGAAGTCGAGTACTTGGGTCATCTCTTTGGAAAGGCCAATGTCAAGGTGGATCCCAAAAAGATTGAAGCTATGAAAGATTGGCCTCACCCAAAGACTCTCAAAACCATGCGTGGATTTTTGGGCTTAACAGGTTCTTATCACAAGTTTGTTAAGAATTATGGAAAGATTGTGACACCTCTCACTGCACTCCGTAAAAAGAATTCTTTCGCTTGGACTGCAACAATTTCTCAGGCTTTTCAAACCTTAAAGATGGCCATGTGCACCACTCCAGACCTGGCCCTTCCTAATTTTCATAAATACCTTTGTCCTAGAATGTGATGCTTCAGGGAAATGAATTGGCGTTGTCCTTATGCAAGAGGTCCGGCCTTTGGCCTTTACCAGCAAACAATTGTCTGGGTGAAATTTCGGCAAATCAATCTATGAAAAGGAAATGTTGGTTATTCTGCATGTTGTTGATCTTTGACACCCTTATATATTGGGGCAAAACTTCCAAATTAAGACTGATCATCAAAGCCTCAAGTATTTTATGGAACAATGCATTTCTTCCCCAGAGCAACAAAAATGGGTGACTAAGCTCTTTGGATATGATTATGAGATAATTTACAAGAAAGGCAAAGACAATGTGGTTTCCGGTGCACTTTACCAAAAATATGAAGATGAAGGGTCCCTTTTTTCTCTCTCCTTCATTGTACCATATTGGCTCCAAGATGGTCACTAGGAATGGCTACAAGATCCCAAAAGTTTGAATCTAATACAATAATTGCAAAGGCCATTTGTATTTAAGTAAACAATCAAAACTTAAAACCATGGTACTTTCTGAGCTTCATGCTACACCCACAACTGGGCACTCCGGGTCTACCAAAACCTATGAAAAGGTCAAAATTTCCTTTTTCTAGGATTGTATGAAACAGTACATTCGTAATTTTGTGGTTGAATATGATGTGTGTCAATGCAAAAAGGGAGAAACAGTCAAATCTCCTGGCACACTACAACTGCTTTCAATTCCACCTGGTATTTGGAGGGATATCTCTATGGATTTTATTGTAGTCTTACATAAATAAGGAAATAAATCAAACATCATGGTGGTATTTGATCGTCTTTCCAAGTATGCTCATTTATGTTCTCTTCCACACCCATTTACAACATCCACTTTGGCTCAAATTTTCATGGATCAGGTCTTCAAGCTTCATGGCATGCCACATTCTATTGTTTCTGATTTTGACCCAACTTTCACCAGCAATTTTTGGCAAGAACTGTTCAAGCTATAAGGCAACCAATTGCATCTCATCACAACTTATCATCCCCAGACTGATGGTCAAACTGAAGTTGTCAACAAGTGTTTGGAAACATATTTGAGGTGTTTTTCCTCAAAAAAGATAAATCAGTGGGCTCAATGGTTACCATTAGTTGAATGGTGGTATAACACTTCATACCATATAGCTACCCACATGACACCTTTTGAAGCGGTATATGGACAAAATCCACCTTCAATTCTCTCATATTTATCAGGTGTATTGAAGGTCCAGGCGGTTGACCAAATGCTTACAATTCGAGAGTCTATTATCTGTACCCTCAAGGAGAATTTGGTCATGGCCCAGAATCGCATGAAGCAACCAAAAGATCAAGGTCGCTCTGAATGTCAATTTGCAGAAGGGGGTCAGGTGTTTTTTCGACTGCAACCTTCCAAGCAAAATTCCCTCAAGGCTGATCATTGTCATAAACTGGCGCCCAAATTTTATGGTCCTTGTACCATTCTCAAGCATGTGGGATAGGTGGCCTATTAGTTATCTTTTCCCAGTCATTCTAAGATCCATCCTGTATTTCATGTTTCCTTCTTAAAGAAGGTGTTTGGAACTAAGTTCAAAACTCAAGCCAACCTTCTCGAGTTGGACGAAGAAGGGTCCATTTGGCTACAACCACAAGCAGTTTTGGACCAGCCTGAGCATCGTCTATGTCAACGAACCATCAAGGAAGTGTTAGTCCAGTGGAAATATACAACTACAACAGATGCCACTTGGGAACCAACTACCATTCTACAACAATTTCCACGTCTCAAGCCTTGAGGACCAGGCTAATTTTAAGTGGGAAGACATGTTAGGGACCTAACCCCTCACATAGGTAGAATAATATATTTCAATGTAATAAAGGTTAATATTAATAAGGCCTAGCAATAAGGAAGAATAAGTCCAATGTAAGAAGACCTAGTAGAATATTCCACTTCTAGAAGGATCTTCCTCTAGATGGTTCTTTTGATACAAATATTTAGTATAAATAAGAGTTGAGGGTATGAGAACTTTTGTCTTGGATATTATTGTAATAGAGCTCTGCTCGACTGGAGGTTGGCCCCTCGAAGAGGCAAGTGAACAGTGCTCTCAGTAATCAAAGTGTTTTTTATTGTTTTATTCTGGTATCATTTTGGTATTATTGTGGCGTTGTTATGTTTATACTGTTGTTCATCTGCCATTTCTAGCATTTTATTTTTGTTCTGCATACTTTTTATATCTGGAATATTACAGAAGAAACTAATAATTCTCAAAGATTTTATTTATAGCTCAAGTACAATAGTAAACACTATGTTTTACCCTAGGGGTAACTACTTTTTGATGCGCCCTTTGAATAGGTGTTGTGTTATTGATTCCATGATCTCTCTTTCTCATATTTTCCAGACTTAGATAATTCTTTCAGTTTCTCCTTTAGATATGTGATTGTGCTAGCTCACCTATGGTATATCAGGTCTCCTCCCTCACACCTAAGATGACATATGCACTTATGCATTTAATATGCATTATCATGGTAGTTTGGTTTAAGATGAAATACTTCATATGTTGTGCTCTACTCTCAATACATTGGTTTAACATTTAGAAATGGTTCTATAACTTCTAGTGTAGTCATGAAGATGGAAAAAATTTAAGCGATATCTAATAACAACTCCATAACATTAATAATATTTATCTTTTTCCTAGTCATACAACGGGGGACATGATTATATTTTAAATATGTTTAATTCAAGTCATACTACTAGTGATCAAGTTGGTGTATCATATCCATATCTCGTCCATACATAAAAAAAAATACTCCTTTTCCCTTTCACATCCATTTCATTCATAAAAAACATATCATTCCTTCATGTTTGGTTTATCATATCTCATATACCAAGGTATAGCTAAATAAATTCTAAGTTAAAACCAAAAAATGATGGAGGTGAAGAAAAAATAAAAAATTAAAAGCCTAAAATAATGAATCTTGATGATGCAGGGGCATCACCTTCAAAATCAACAACGCACGCGTGCAGGAAGACGAATGACATCAACAATGACATAGTTTCAAATTAAGCATTTAACTCAGAATTTAATTGGTTGTTGAGATATTTTTGTAACAACATTTTAAAAATGTAACTTGTTTGTAAAGTCTGGAAGGACTATAAGAAACTGCAGATATGGAGTGTTGACTCTATCTGACAATAACTAGTAGTTATTTTAATAGGGCAGAGTAGGTAATAGATTTGAATTTGAAATGATAGCTTTCATAATAGGATGAGAGAGCTCGTGGATCTATCCTTAGATAGTTTTTTAGTATTGCATTGTAATAGAACAAAGAAAATAGACAATATAGAGAGATCAGTAGAGTAGAGTAGAGTAGCAAAAACACTATGTATTTTTTTTTCATGAATGAATGGAAGAGACAGAAGTTGTCCCAAAATGCTTGAACTGTGTTCATCTTATGTGTGATTAAATGAATGTTATTTTGTGTATGATTTATTACAGTTCGTTCATGTATGATTGTTCGGAGAGATTAACTATATGAGTTCACGACGAAGCTGCTTGAGTTTCATTCGTTTCTCTTATGATAATTGTATGCAAGGTGTGCATCTCGAACATAAGGAGTGTGTCGACTGAGTCTCGGATTGACTTAGAGAAGTTCAAAGAGAATAAGAGAAACTTATACCAGGTGCAAGGTGTGCACAACTTCAAGAATCCACCAAGCTTCGAAGAACCAACACAGAAGAACACTAGGTGGGCAAGAAGAATTTTCTTCTCAAGAAAATCCTTCAAACTGAGTTATTCAAAATCCTAGGAACACAAGGTGTGTGTGGGAGGTCAAAATCCTTTCAAGGGTAAAAAATAAGAAGGGATAGCACTTTCACAAGTGTTGACAAGATCTAGGAGTTCGACTCATGGGGGAAGCAAAGGTTCAAACCTTTGGGCTCTGATAAATCTTCTAAAGTGTAGAAGAAGTGGAAGCTTAGGATAAATAGTGAGTCGTTTATCTAAGGGAGGATCAGACCGTTGGTTTTATTTCATTGGAAAGGAGATTTAGGAGAATCAGATATCGGGAGTCTTGAGGATGGAGGAGTTTTTTTTCCAAATTCGAGGAATGTGAACTTCCGATAAGAGAAGAAAAGGATATAAGAGGTCATATTAGAGATAGGAAGAAGGAGCACACGGAGGAGGAGATCAAATCATAGCCATCGATCTGAGCACCTGGGTCAACATTCGTTGGATCCCAAGGAAGTGCACTAGACCAGTTCTGAAACCATCGGGACCATCTGTCGTTAGAGAATATGTGGCAGCAGATCAACATTTCACTGACTCATAGAGAGGAAAAGTCAAAGGGAAGATTTGTGATAATTCGTGAAAGACGAACTTGCGAAATTATTCCAGCCATTCGATCTAGGGTGACAGGTGGCGAAGATCCACACCCATTGAAGATTTGAGCATTGGGAGAAGCTGAATGAACGGAGGAAAATCTTGGAGGGAGAAACGTCGATGCGATCTATACCATCAAATCGTAAAATAATTGGAGCTATTGATCCGTGGCAAAGGAATATCATTCTTTCAGGTATTGAGTGAGGAGAGATAAGTTGTATCGTAAATCCTCGATCCATGAAATTCTGTTGCGCTCAATGGATGAGCCCTAGGTTGTGTAAAATGGTCACAACAGTGCAGATAAGGAAAGGAGATAACACCCGTTAAGCTCTTTTCAGAGTTTTGAGAGTCAGGAGGGGTCAGGGTTGACTCATGATCAAAGTCCTGACACGCGAAATCGTGATGTACCTTTCGTATAGGCATGTGGTCACAGATCGTGGTCATGTGGAGATGAAGCTCACGTCTGATTCTTTTACACGTGGACTAAGTTTTGCATTTGGACCAAAGAGTTGTTTCATCTCGAGGAGAAAGAATGATCCAGTGACCGGGAGGTCGATAAACCCTGCTGAGGTAGGGGGGCTGCATTAGGTGGTATCGGATCTAATTTCAAGTTTTTTTGCAGACAACAGACAAAAGGAGAAATAAGGAAAGTTTGTATCATTTGTGGTATCAAAGAAATTTTCAATTTTTGTTGTAGGTGACGTAGTGAAATCATGCCACCCAGAAGGCATAGAGAGAATCCATAAATGGAAGAAGAAATGAGGCCAATTCGAGCAAGATTGGACACCATGGAGAAAACACAGAGGAGGGCACCAGACACTAGATATATCATTGAAGATGAGCGCAAAGAAGAAGAGGTCAAAGTAAATGATGCAGAGGATGCTGCACAAGATAGCTTGATAAAATTTGTTTCAAGGATAGAAGCCATAGCAAGAATAGAGGTACCTATGTATGAAGGCAATTTCGAAGTTGAAGAATTGTTGGATTGGGTACATTCTATGGACAAATACTTTTATTATGAATATATCAAAGAAGACAAGATGGTGAAGCATGCAATGACAATACTAAAAGGTCACATAACGTTATGGTGGGATGAACTGCAAGCCGAACGCAGAAGAAATGGTAAGAAACAAATTAAAAAATGGGATAGTGTTAAGAACCAAACATCAATATAGCATAGAAAAACCTCAGGAAAAGTTCTCAACGCCTTGAAAAAGAGATAATTTCAGATAATAAGCCTCTTCGAGGGGGCAACCTCCTTTTACCCCACTTAAATGGTCAAGTACAAGATGATTCAAAATGAAAATGTCTCCTTGGTATATATAGGAGACTAGGAGGTATA
>ML777772.1:514136-554463 GCA_009831015.1 Picea engelmannii
GCATAGAAAAACCTCATGAAAAGTACTCAACGCCTTGAAAAAGAGATAATTTCAGATAATAAGCCTCTTTGAGGGGGAAACCTCCTTTTACCCCACTTAAATGTTCAAGTACAAGATGATTCAAAATGAAAATGTCTCCTTGGGATATATAGGAGACTAGGAGGTATAATTACAAATAATGGCCTAAAGACGACATAAAATAACATTACTAATCTAATATGCCCCAATTAAGGGGTAATAAATAAAATTACTAATCTAATATGCCCAAATTAAGGGATAATGAGCCAATATTAGGGCTTAACAGATAGTATGGTAGCTAAACTGAAAGTCAAGTTTATCCCGAAGGATTACCAAATCAATTTTTATAGAAGATTGCAGAACCTGAAACAGAGGGGTTTATCAGTGAAGGAGTAAACTGAATAATTTTATCAACTAAACATTAGGGTTGGACAAAAATATAATGAATATGAGAAGACAACTAGATACATAAATGGGCTGAGATATGAAACACAGGAGGAGATCAACATGATGTCTGTCAGTAAATTTGAGGATGCTTATCAAGCATCCTTGAAAGCTGAGGAAAAATTGGCCAGGAAGCAAAGCCAGTGAAGCAGAGGCAAGGGAACTAGAAGAGAGAAGTTTCAGAAGTCAAAGCCTAAAGCTGACAAACAACATAGTTAACATGAGAAAGGTGGAAGTTCTAAAAAAGGACAATATGGAGGAAGAATTTATTTTTCCAGAGGTAGAGGAAGAGGAAGAGCCAGAGGAGGCATGGTTAAATGTTATACCTGTGGAAAAGAAGGACATAAATCTTGGGAATGTGCTGACAAAGAAAGAGAAGAAGGCGGAAAAACACACATTGCTGAAGAACATAAACATGTGGAAGCAGAATAAGTAGAAGGAGGAAGAAACCTCATGATGAGGAAGATCCTTCTTAAACAAGAAAAGGAACCAGATGAACCAACTCAGTGTACAAGCTTGTTCAGAACTGCTTGCAAGATGAAAGAGAGATTTTGCAAGGTAATCACAGACAGTGGGAGAACTGACAATCTAGTATCCACATAGATGGTGGAGAATATGGAATTGAATACAACTACACATCCAAATCCATACAAGGTATTGTGGTTGCAAAGAGGACATCAAGTCATGGTAAGTCAACAATGGCAAGTTGAATTTAAAATAGGAGGTTACAAAGATTAAATATTATGTGATGTAATTCCTATGGATGTCTGTCATATTTTATTGGGGAGGTTTTGGCAGTATGACCAAAAAGTTATTCATGATTGAAGGAAGAATACCTATACCATAGAAATGAATGGCAGAACACATATGTTTTTACCCATAGAATACAAAGATCAAAAGAAAGAAGCTAGTTCAAGCATACTTCTCATGAGTGGGAAGGAGCTCTTAAAGGAAGTCAAGAAGGAGAAAGAACTGCAATTTCTTGTAGTGAGGAAGCCTACAGTTATCCTTATGATTACTTCTATGAAATATTTTCCTGTAGAAATCCAGAAACTGTTAGAAAACATTGTTGATATAGTCATGGATGAATTACCACACTCATTACCACACATTAAGGGCATAAGCCATCATATTGACCTTATTCGAGGAGATAGTTTGTGAAACAAAGAAATTTATAGGTTGACACCTAGAGAGAATGAAGAGGTCAAGAATCAAGTCTAGGAGTTGTTGGATAAAGGGTTAGTCAGGGAAAGCCTAAGCCCATGTGCAGTACCGACTATGATAAGCCCAAAGAAAGATGGAGGATGGAGAATGTGTACAGATTCCTGAGCCATCAAAAAGATAACCATTATATACAGATTCCCTTTACCAAGGATGGATGATTTGATGGATTGTTTGAGTTGAGAAAGCTATTTTTCCAAGATAGACTTGAAGAGAGGATATCATCAAATACGGATGAGAGAGGGAGATGAATGGAAAACAACATTCAAGACAAACAAAGGATTGTTTGAATGGCTGGTCATGATGTTTGGGTTGACAAATGCACCAAGCACATTTATGATATTGATGAATGAAGTGTTGAAAGACTTCATAGGAAAAAATTTCATAGGATATCTGGATGAAATACTAATCTTAAACAAGACAAAGGAAGAACACTTAAGACATTTGACATTAGTGATGGAAAGGTTGCAGCAAGAGAAATTGTTGATAAATCTGAAGAAGATTTATGTTATGAAGAAGGAGCTCATATATTTGGGGTTCGTAATCTCTTCAAACAAATTGAAGATGGACCCAGAAAAAGTGAGAGCGATTAGAGAATGGTCGTCGCCGAGCAATATATTTGAGGTAAGAATTTTTCATGGGTTAGCAAGTTTTTATAGGAAATTTATCAGAAATTTCAGTGGCATATGTGCACCCATGTTGGACACTGTGAAGAACAAACAAAAGTCCTTTAGTTGGGAAAAAGAAGTTGTAAAAGGTTTCAAAGTGTTGAGGGATAAAACCATAGAGCAACCAATTCTGGTGTTACCATATTTTGGAAAAACATTTCAGGTGAGATGTGATGCAAGTCGATTAGCCATTGTAACAGTCTTGAGTCGGGACAATAGGCCAGTTGCTTATTTCAACGAGAAACTAAATGACGCCAAGAAAAATTATTCCACATATGACAAGGAACTTTATGCGGTGATTCAAGCTTTGAAAAAATGGAGGCATTATCTAATTCCTAAAGAATTTGTCTTGTACAGTGATAATCATGCTTTGCAATTTATTACTAGGAAATAAAATTAGAATTAGAAACATGCAAAATGGGTAGAATTTATGCAAAATTTTACTTTTGTTATTAAACACATTGGTGGAACTACTAACAAAGTCACAAATGCTTTGAGAAGAAGGAGTCTGATTGTACATGAATTCTAGGTGGATACCTTGGGGTTCGAACACCTCAAAGAGTTGTATAAAGAAGATGTAGATTTTAAAGAATCTTATGAGGCATGCAAGAATCCTTTGTTGAGAGACATAAGCCCATGGATTGAATATTTGATCTAGGATGGATTAATGTTCAAGGGAAACCAATTATGCATTTCGAAGTGCTCGATGAGAGACAACCTGGTGAAAGAGAAACATAGTGGAGGTTTAGCTGGACATTTTGGTCACGATAAGACATTTGGACAACTATGCAATTCGTATTATTGGCCGAGCATGAGAGGGGAAGTGAAAAAGTTTGTGAACAAATGTAGAATTTTTCAATATGAAAAAGTAAGACAACAGAACACTGGTTTGTATCAGCCATTACCAATTCCAGAAAGGTCGTGGGATGCAATCAGTATAGATTTTGTTTTGGGATTGCCTAGAACTCAAAAAGGGAGCGAGTCTATATTTTTTGTGGTGTACATATTCTCAAAAATGGCACATTTCATACCATTCCAGAAGAAAAGCGATGCCATACACATCACCAATTTGTTTTTTAGAGAAGTAGTGAGACTACATGGATTGTTGAGAAGCATAGTTTCAGACAAAGACACCAAATTTGTAGGACACTTTTGGGGGACTCTATGGAAGAGGTTGGGGATGAACTTATCCTTTAGTTCATCATATCACCCTCAGACAGATGGACAGACTGAAGTAGTAAACAGAAGTCTCGGAAACTAATTAAGAATTTTAGTCATTGAGCAAGGTCGACAATGGGATCAGATTCTGGCACAGGTAGAATTTTCATTCAACAATTCAGTGCACAAGAGAATAGAAAAAAGTCCATTTGAAATTGTGTATGGTATACAATGAAGAGGGATTATAGAATTGATATATTTGAATCAAGATGAGTTCAAAAGTGTTGGAGAAGAGGATTTTACAACAAAAATGAAGAAACTCCATGACAAAGTCAGAGAGCAGCTACATAACAACAATTAGAAATAAAAGAGAAGAGTTGATCAAAAGAGAAGAGAAGTTCAATTAAAAGTTGGAGACAAAGTTTTATCTCATTTGAGGAAAGAGAGGTTTCCAAGGGGAACGTATAACAAATTGAATATGAAGAAGACACGACCATGCAGGATTCTCAGAAAATTCACAGCCAATGCTTATGAGATTGATTTACAAGACAATGTTGGGATATCACCGATATTCAATGTTGCAGACCTATATCCTTACAGGAGAGATGAAGGAGGAGAATCAGATGATCATAAATAAATTTAGTGGGAAGAGCAATTTCCCAGAGCAGAAAAACCTCAGATGGAGAAAATTATTGAACAGAGGGATGGAAAGAAAACCAGGAGAAAGACATATCCTGAATATTTGGTGAAGTGGAAATATCATCGATTGGAATATGCAATTTGGGTCACAAAACCTGATATTTTTAAGAATGGAAAGACAGTGCAGGAGCTCATGGACAGGAGTCCATGATTTTTTTTAACCAGAGGAGTATGATGCAGGGACATCGACTTCAAAATCAACAGCGCATGCGTAGAGGCAGATGAATGGCATCTCAGCAATGACAGAGTTTCAAATCAAGCATTTAACTTAGAATTTAATAGGTTGTTGAGATAATTTTGTAACAACATTTTAAAAATGTAACTTGTTTGTAAATTATGGAAGGACTGTAAGAAACTGCAGATATGGAGTGTTGACTCTATCTAGCAATAACTAGTTGTTATTGTAATAGGAAAGAGTAGGTAATAGCTTGGAATTTGAAATGATAGATTTCAGAACATGACGAGAGATCTCGTGGAGTGCTCCTTAGATAGTTTTTCAGTATTGCATTGTAATAGAACATAGAAAATAGACAAGGTAGAGATATCAGTACAAAATAGTAGAGTAGCATAAACACTATGTATTTTGTTTTTCATGAATGAATGGAAGAGACAGACATTGTCCCAAAATCTTTGAACTATGTTCATGTTATGTGTGATTAAATGAATGCTATTCTATTTGTACGATTTATTATAGTTCGTTCATGTATGATTTTTTGGAGAGACTAACTATATGAGTTCGTGACAGAGCTAGTTGAGTTTCAATCATTTCTCTTCTAATACTTGTATGCAAAGTGTGCATATCGAATGCAAGGAGTGCATCAACTGAGTCTCAAATTGACTCAGATAATTTTAGAGAGAATGAGAGAAACTCAAACCAGGTGCAAGGTGTGCAAAAATTCAAGAAGACAACAAACTTCGAAGAACCAACACAGAAGAACACTAGGTGGGCGAGAAGCATTTTCTTCTCAAGAAAATCCTTAGAACTGATTTATTCAAAATCCTAGGAACGCAAGGTGTGCGTGGGAGGTTGAAATCCTTTCAATGGAAAAAACTCATAAGGGATGTCACTTTCACAAGTGTTGATGAGATCTAGGAGTTGGACTCACAAGAGAAGAAAATGTTGAAACCTTTGGGCTCTAAGAAATCTTCTAAAGTCTGGAAGAGGCAGAAGCTCAGGAGAAATAATGAGTCATTGATCTAAGGGAGGATCGAACCGTTGGTTTTATTTCATTAGAAAGGTGATTTTAGAGAATCAGATATCGAGAGTCTGGAGGACGGACGAGTTTGTTTTCCAAAGTCACGGAACGCAAAATTTCGATAAGAGAAGAAAAGGACCTGAGCTGTCATATTAGAGATATGCAAAAGGAGAACACGTAGGAGGAGATCAGATCGCAGTTGTCGGATCTGAGAGCCTAGGTCAAGAGCCATTGGATCCCAAGGAAAAATCACTAGACCAATTTCGAAACCATCGGGACCATCCGTCGTCAGAGAATACATGGAAGTAGATCATCATTTTACTGACTCGCAGAGCGAAAAAAGTCAAAGGGAAGATTTGTGAGAATTAGCGAAACGTGAACTTGCAAAATCATTCCAGCCATTGGATCTGGGGTGATAGGTGGTGGAGATCCACAGACATCAGAGATTTGAGCATTGGGATAAGCTGAATGGATGGTGGAAACTCTCAGAGGGAGAAATTTTGATGCGATCTGGATCGTCAGATCGTAAGAGAATTCGATTCGTTGATCTGTGGCAAAGGAATATCAGTATTTTGGGTATTGGGTGAAGAGAGACAAGTTGTATCGTAAATCACCGATCCGTGAAATCCACACATGCTCAAAGGATGAGCCCTAGGTTTTGGAAAATGGTCATGCAGGTGGAGATAAGGAAAAGAGATAACACCCTTTAAGCTCTTTTTGGAGTTTCGAGTGTTGGGAGGAGTCAGGGTTGACTCATGATCAATGTCCCAAAACGTGAAATTGTGATGCACCTTTCGTATAGGCATGCGGTCACGACCCATGGTCGTGTGGAGGCAAAGCTCACGTCTGATGCTCATATGCGCGGACTGATTTTCGCATGTGGACCTATGGATTTGTTTGGTGAAGGTTCCAACAGGGACCAAAGAGTTGTTTCAACTCAAGGAGAAATAATGATCCAGTGACCGGGAGGTCGATAGACCCTGCTAAGGTAGGGGGGCTGCATCACTTGAGCTATGTCACCTCACTATGAGGCCAAAGGGGTAGTAATAGGCAGTGTCGAGGAAATGGAAACTCAAAGATAGCTCCCTCTCAAAGACTTATGCATGAAACTATTGAAGACTCATAGCTCTTGAAATCTAGTTGGACAAAAGCGAAGACATATACATCATGTCACATGACTATGAGGGTCATACATGAAATTTGCCTTTCCCTTTCCCTTTCCACACATTATTCATCATTCCACTTACATCTAACTTAGTGATCTAGGAAATAAAATTTTACTTACTCTTTGTAATGTGTAATAGGGGATAAATATCGCCTACCATAGTAAACTTAGGACAATTTTAAAATTAACCTTTGTTATGTTGTTTCTAGACAATAATACAAGATGTTATTCATATAATGGCTTGCAAAGGGGATATACCACCACTATAAGTGGCTTCCCTGCATTGGGAGTTGTGTACATGTATATGGGGAATCATCTGTGCCTAGAGATATGTGACACTATATTGGGATTTGTGTTGTTTCCTTAAGATATGTGTACCTATAATTGACCATATCTACCAACATTGGGATCCATGCTTGAGTACATAGGTTTCCAGAGTTAGTCATAATTCGTAAAGACCTTTCGTATCAAAACTCTATGTCGAGTTTTCTAGATGTTTCAGAAAACACCACACATAGTTTTGATCTAGAAGTTCTTTACGCATCCAAGCTTGATTTGGATTGGATCATTATATTATTTTTCATCTATCTCTATGCTCTCAGGGTGGGAAAATTGAAGGAATCATCTTGTAGGGTCATTTTAACAGTAGGTCCCAGTTTGGAAAATTAGGGTTTTGAAACTTTCTAGATCCATTTTGATGCATGAAAAGGATTTTTTTGGGGTCAAAAATTTCCTAGCGTGGATATGATTTTGTGCCTCTATTCGACACATGAAGACCTTTACAATGGTGCAAAAATCACGTCAATCAAAGATCGTATGAAAATGTTATGACTCCTACAAGTTGACCTATCATGTTGACCACCATAGTACAAGAGGATGCCACACCAGCCACGACTACTTATGCATATGGGGCTATCCATGTAAGGACTTCCAATAATATTCTAGAATGTCCAAAACCTTATCATAATTGAGGGTTGAGGAAGTCAAAACCATAACCCTAGATGACTATCAAGCTATGTTAAATATTGGGTCTCTAGGAGGAAAAGGGTGTCCATTCTATGTCATTGTATTTTTTTCCATATAAGGGAAGAAAATTTTGGAGTGGGAAATTAGAGAGCATAACAGAGGGGGTTAATGTTTTGTAACAATCTAATAGGCCACGGGTCTCAGTTAAATCCATAAATATTGTCTTCTCCTTTGTATTTTCATTATTTCCATACAAGAGAAAAGAGAGTAGAGGAACCTCACCTTCTAGTTGAGTTTTCCCCTGTAAGGGTTTTCCAAAAAAACTTATTTGTTTTATTTTGTGGATGGCGTGTGATTTGTTGGTTGTGGATCCTGATTATCTTCCTGATTCAGAGGTCTTTTAATTTCAGCCGTGTTTATACCCCATGAAGTATTTACACCCCAGAAGTATGTACACTCTTCCACGCGGGGGAGTGCAGAGGGGGGGTACCCCCTCTGCGGGGTCTGGGGGCAAGCGGGCCCCTAGCAAGGCTTCGGGGGTGAAGCCCCTGAAGAAACAATTGCCTTGTAAATGTATATTGTAATTTCATTGTAAATATAGACCGTTCATTATAAGGTCACAGATCTAACCGTAGATATTATGTTAGGGTTTTTTCCCTAGAAGGCAACCCTCTTTTATGAGGGGAATTCATTGTGGCTATGGTTGATGGTGAATATTGTATTATGAGATAGGAGACTGTGAGAGAAAGAAGAGGAAGTTACAACAGGTTTGTTATAGGTTGTATCCCTTCATATTCTAGATAATAATAAAGGAAGGACCTGACAATTTCTCTGGTGGATGTAGCCCACACTGGTTGAACCACATAAATCTGTGTCTCTATTGTCTTGTGTATCTTCTGTGTTTTGTTTCCACATTTGTTTTATTTTATTTCTCCACGGTCCTGTTTTTCTAACAACTGGTATCAAAGCGAAAGGTAACTCGTAGGAAAAGAGGGTTCCTGGTTCAAGTGGGAGCAATGTCAAAAGATGGAAAGTTTAGGGTCGAGAAATTTAACAACCAAAACTACCAGTTATGGAAGATGCAGATGGAAGACTATTTATATCAGAAGAATCTATTCGTACCATTGGGTGGAATAACAAAGAAGCCGATGGATACGAAGCATGAAGAATGGGAGATTCTTGAAATAAAGGCTCTAGGAACAATACGACTAAGCCTGGAAACGTCGGTGGCTTTCAATATTTCCAAAGAAAATACAATGAAGGGTTTGATGGATGCATTGGCCAAATTGTATGAAAAACCCTTGGCGTCCAATAAGGTATTTATAATGAAGAGATTATTTAATATGAAGATGTCGGAAGGTGGGTCTATTGCAGATCATTTAAATGATTTTAAGACGGTTACTATTCAACTAATTTTTGTAAAAGTGGACTTTGATGATGAGGTCAGGGCTCTTCTAATCTTGTGCTCATTGCCAAAAAGTTGGAGCGTCTTGGTCATGGCTATAAGTAACTCTCTCTCTGGTTCAAATACTTTAAAATTTGATGATGTTGTTGGTGTTATCCTTAGTGAGGAAATGCGACGGAAAAACACAGGTGAGACATCAGGAAATGCATTGAACATGGAGAATAGGGGAAGACAAAAGGATAGAGGAAAGGGTTTCAGGAACCGTGGGAATTCTAGGAAGGGAAGATCCAAATCCAGACTTGGAAATATAGAGTGTTGGAATTGTGGGAAAAAAGAACATTTGAAGAAAGACTGCAAAGCTCCAAAGAAACAAAGAGATGGACAGTAGGAGAGAAATCAGGAAGCAAATGTAACAGGTGGTGTGTTACAAGATGCTTTGATTCTTTCTGTAGATAATATTTTTGAGTCTTGGGTAGTAGATTCAGGGGCTTCATTTCATGCCACGCCCCATAGGAAACATTTTCTATATTATGTTCAAGGTGATCTTGGACAGGTTCATTTGGGTGACGATGCAGTATGCAAAATTGTTGGAATGGTAAAGGTCAAATTAAAGAGACGCAATGGAAACCAATGGTTGTTGAAAGAGGTAAGACATGTTTCAGATTTAAGGAAAAATCCAATTTCAACAGGGCAGTTGGCAAGTGAAGGTTGTGAATCCATATTTACAGATAAGACATGGAAGGTCATCAAAGGATCATTGGTGATAGCAAAAGGAGAGAAGGTAGGTACATTGTATTTATGTACTGGTAATACTGACTCTTCTATCTCTTTAGCTTCTACAGGAGTGGGTACATCATTGTGGCATCATAGGCTTTGACACATGAGTGAGAAGGGGATGCAGATACTTCACAAAAGAAATTTGTTGCTAGATCTTAAACAAATTGATTTGGACTTCTGTGAGCATTGCGTTTATGGAAAACATAAGAGAGTCAGATTTCTTAGAGTTGGAAAAGAAAAGAAGAGTGAAAGGTTAGAGCTTGTGCATATAGATGTATGGGGACCAACTCATGTATCAACTCTTGGTGGCTCTCATTATTATATTACTTTTATTGATGATGCAACTAGAAAAACTTGGGTTTATTTCATTCGAAAAAAATATGACGTGTTTGATACTTTTAAGAAATGGAAAGCTTTGGTTGAGAATGAGACAGGAAAAAAGTTGAAGTGTATCAGATCAGATAATGGAGGTGAATATTGCAGCAAGGATTTTGATTATTACTGTTCATACCATGGGATTCGTAGAGAGAAGACAGTTCCAAGAACACCACAAGAAAATGGTGTGTCAGAAAGGATGAATAGGACAATCATGGAGTGTGCAAGGAGTATGAAATTGCATGTTGGTTTTCCCTTACAGTTCTAGGAAGATGCTATAGATATTGTTGTTTACTTAATAAACAAAGGACCTTCAATATCTTTGGATGGTAGAATTCTAGAGGAGGAATGGACAGGAAAAAGGTAAACTATTATTTTTCGAAAACTTTTGGTTGTGAAGCATTTGTCCATGTTGATAAAGAAAATAGAACAAAGCTTGAGTCTAAATCCAAGAAGTCTACCTTTATTGGACACGATGTTAATGATTTTGGTTATTTCTTATGGGATTATGAAAATAAAAAAATCATTAGGAGTAGAAATGTCATATTCAATGAGAAGGTCATGTACAAAGATCAGTTGCGGGGAAAGAAACAGGAAGAAGAAAAACAAGAATACACAGTGCTTGATGAGATCACTAAAATAAATCTCAAAGGAACCAGAAAATCAAAATGTAATACAACAGGAGCAACAGGTACCTCAAACACCTGTAAGTGTTGTTAGAAAATCTACCAGGTTAAGTATACCCCCTGAACGATACTCTCCTTCATTGTATTATTTATTGTTGATTGATTCTAGTGAACCAGAATGTTATGAAGAGGTAATGAAGGTAGACACCAAAAGGATGTGGGAGCAAGGCATGAAAGAGAAAATGGATTCCTTGGTAAATAACCATACTTGGGACTTGGTTCAATTGCCTGCAGGAAAAAGAGCATTGCAAAATAAATGGGTTTACAAGTTGAAGGAAGAAGATGGAGGAGAAAAACGGTACAAGGCTAGACTTGTTGTAAAGGGGTTTGCACAAAAGAAAGGTATAGATTTTGATGAAATGCTTTCTCCTGTTGTTAAAATGACTTCAATTAGGACTATTTTAAGTCTTGTGGAAGTAGAAGATTTTCATCTTGAATAGTTAGATGTAAAAAAAACTTTTCTTCATGGGGATTTGGAGGAAGATATTTATATGCAACAACCACAAGGGTATGAGGTCAAAGGGAAGGAGAATTTGGTATGCAAT
The DNA here is from genome assembly GCA_009831015.1 of Picea engelmannii. Taxonomy (NCBI): domain Eukaryota; kingdom Viridiplantae; phylum Streptophyta; class Pinopsida; order Pinales; family Pinaceae; genus Picea; species Picea engelmannii. The sequence goes on from ML777772.1 coordinate 525,460, forward strand.
TTGAAGAAGAGATTGTATGGCCTAAAGCAAGCTCCAAGGAAGTGGTATTTGAAGTTTGATAGGTTTATGACAGAACAAGGTTATAGTAGATGTCATTCTGATAATTGTGTTTATTTTAAAAGGCTAGAAAATGGAAGCTATATTATCTTGCTATTGTATGTAGATGACATGCTTGTTGAAGGGTCTAATATGCAGGACATAAATATGATCAAGAAAAAATTAGCCAATTCATTTGCGATGAAGGATTTGGGTGCTGCAAATAAAATCCTTGGCATGAGAATAACAAGAGACAAGAAAAATCGCAAATTGACATTGTCTCAGGGTGAGTACACAGAGAAGGTGTTGGAGAGGTTTAGAATGAAGAATGCAAAACCAGTTAGTACACCTTTGGCCAGCCATTTCAAATTAACTAAGGAAATGTGTCCCAAGACACAGGAGGAGATAAAATACATGTCTAGGGTCCCTTATTCATCAACATTTGGTAGCTTGATGTATGCAATGGTTTGCACAAGACCAGATATTGCACATGCAGTGGGAGTTGTGAGCAGGTATATGAACAATCCAGGTAAAGAACATTGGGAGGAAGTAAAGTGGATTCTCAAGTATTTGAGAGGTACTACGACTCATGCATTATGTTTTGGAGGTTCAGACACTTTTCTATAGGGATATGTTGATTCAGATATGGCAGGTGATAAAGATAGCAAGAGGAGTACCACAGGGTATGTTTTTACTATAGGTGGAACAACAGTAAGTTGGATTCTGAAACTACAAAAGGTTGTTGCACTTTTAACAACAGAGGCAGAGTATGTTGCTGCTACAGAGGCTAGTAAAGAGATGATTTGGTTACAAAGGTTTATGGAGGAATTGTTAAAGAAGCAAGAGAATAGCAGGTTGTATTGTGACAATGAGAGTGCCATTTATCTTGCAAATAACTCAACCTTCCATTTGAAGACTAAGCATACACAGTTGAGGTACCACTTCATACAATCAGCCTTGGAATATGGACATTTGAAGTTGGAAAAGATACACACTAGCCAGAATCCTGTGGACATGTTAACAAAGGGAGTAATCAGGGAGAAACTGCGTTCCTACTCAGTTTCAGTTGGTCTTCAAGAATGAAGACGAAGATGAGAAATTTGCAAGGTCCAAGAAGGTTCAGAGTCCAGCATATACAACATCGGTGGAGTTGTTGAGATCAGTCTCTAAGTCGTATATTGTTGGTTGTGGAGCCTGGTTATCTTCCTGATTCAGAGGTCTTTTACTTTCAGCCGTGTTTATACCCCATGAAGTATTTACACCCCAGAATTATGTATACTCTTCCATGCAAGGGACTGTAGAGGGGGAGTACCCCCTCTACGGAGTCCAGGGGGGCTAGTGGTCCCCCAGCGGGGGTTCGAGGGTAGCGTCCCCCGAAGAAAAAATTGCCTTGTAAATGTATATTGTAATTTCATTGTAAATCTGGACCATTCATTATAAGTTCGCAGATCTAATGGTAGAAATTATGTTAGAGTTTTTTCCCTAGAAGGAAACCCTCTTTTATGAGGGAAATGTATTGCGGCTATGGTTAATGGTGAATATTATATTATGAGATAGGATACTGTGAGAGGAAGAAGAGGAAGCTACAGCGGGTTTGTTGTAGGTTGTATCCCTTCATATGCCGGATAATAATAAAGGAAGGACCTGGAAATTTCTATGGTGGACATAGCCCACACTAGGTGAACCACGTAAATTTGTGTCTCTATTGTATTGTGTATCTTCTATGTTTTGTTTCCACATTTATTTTATTTTATTGCTCCACAGTCCTGTTTTTCTAACATGATTCTATTTAACTATTCTCTATTTTCCTCATTTTATCTATTTCATGCATAAGTAGAAAATAAATAACTAAATATTTTGAAATCTAAAGGAATTTAACCTTCATAGTGTAGATCTCAATTTTATTTATTACATCTTTTGTGACGAACTATTACAGTCGATTATCCATGACAATTTATAGATCATATTTGTATCAAAGCAGGTTTTCTTCTAGTGTTTGTGGAGAGTTTGAGGGATCCAAGAATCAATTTAAGAAGAAATTCATAGAACCCTAGCCATGGTTGATGAGTCTATTCATAAAAACCCATGAAATCTGATGAAGGAGAGATTTATGAGGTTGGAAGAGAAATCCACTGACATATATTTCAATATCACTCATCATAGTGGCTCTATCAAGAAATATCAAACGTTTTTTATAAGTTAGAGGCTCAAACTCATAGATTGGATCAGATGGTAAATCAAGAGATAATGAAGACCCAAAAAAGGAGTTACAGAAAGAACTCAAGAAAAAGAAGTCGAGTTCAAGTGTCATTAACTCTTCACAATCCCTATTGAATATGGGAGCCAAAGTGGACATAAATCCATACCAAGGTGATATTGATGCATTAAAAATGAATCATTGGTTGTAGCAATTAAAAGTTTATTTTGAAAGACAAAAGAGGACAACTTTACTTTTTTTGAAATTTTGTATCATGTTTAACAAAATTTATGTTGGAAGTAGTAAGACTGCACATGTGACTATGATAGGTTCTGAACAGTTGTAACATGTATATTCTATGAATATAATAGATTTTTTTATAAAGGAAAAACAAAAAACTAGAATTTTATTTTAGCATTCACCATATAGATGGAGAAGACAATATTTCATGTTGGGTATCTCTCCCAAGATACCAGATGTACTCCTCAAGTATCTAGGGGGTCTACAGAGTCATCTGCAAAAGAAATTAATGTTTTTCAAGCTAAGGATAGTAGAGAAGGAATGTGTACATGCACATTATCTAGAAAACATAGGGGAAGAAAAAATGGAAAGGGGGGAAGGATGAGAAGACGAAAACCATTGCACATCATTGAAAGGATCCTAGAAACCATTGCAAGTTGAGAAAGGATGATGAATTTAAGGATGCAGATCCAAGATTCTATATATCAATGATTGGAATCTTACTCTATGTTTTAGTTTCAATACTGGATGTGATGTAAGGAGTTGGATAGGTTGCGAGATTTCAAGCAGAACCAGAAGAAACACATGTTATTGCATTAAAGAGAATATTCATATATATCAAAGAAACACAATGTTTTGGATTATGGAATCCAAAAGGGAAAGAACTATCTTTGGTTGCCTACATAGATGCAGATTGGGTAGGTGGTATAGATGATAGAAGAAGTACAAGAGGAGAAAAATTATACTTAGGTGAGTTTCTAGCATCATGGCTAAGAAAGAAACACTCATTGATATCTTTGTCCATAGCAGAAACATAATATATTGCAGTGAAAACATGTTGCACTCAATTTCTCTAGATGAAGCAAACCTTCCAGGATATACAGGTGGAATATGATGAGCCTATTCTGATACTCTATGATAACACCAATGCTATAAGTATATCCAAGAATCAAGTAATGCATTCCAATACGAAGCACATTCTAATCAAGTTTCACTTTCTACGGGAACATGTTAGAGAGAAGAACATCAAACTAGAGTACATTGGGAGAAAAGAGAATATTGCAAATATCTTCACCAAACCTCTTCCAAGGAAGAAATTTGAGTATCTTAAAAAAAAAAGTTGGAATAGTTCTTTCCCCATAGTGATCCATACGAAATTAGGCACGGTAAGACAAGGGGAGAGAAGAAGGAGACATGAAGAATCTGAGTAAAGAATATTTTGAATGATTTTCATATACATCATAGATTTACATGAGTAAGTACCATGAAGAGAAAGTATAGGATTATAGGTAGGGGGAGCATCCCCAAGGAGAATTACCCTTTGTCATTGATGTCAAAGAGGGAGAGAGAGAACAAAGGCATGGAAATAGAGATAAATAATAGATGCATGCAGACAGGGGGAGAATTGGTCATAGGGCGAGTGATGGTCACATGGGGAGCATGAGAAGGAGAATGAGTGTTCCCATGCCATCATTTTTTCCATCAATGCAAAAGGGGGAGATTGTTAGACAATGGGTTGTCATTGATGTTAAAAAGCATTGGTTTTCATTGATGTCAACATATGTGATGGGTGTATTTAGAGAAGTCTCCAAATTGGTCCCCTTATGGTGTATATATAAGCATGGCCCTCACAAGAAGGTGCTTTGAAGAAGTTTACAAGAATCCCCAAAGGTGTAGTTATGGAACCTGAAGTTAATTGAGGAAATAAGGACACGAACAATAGTATAAATGAGGGTACTACATTCATAGATGAATATTCCTTCTCGTGTCATTTTTGGTGATATGTGGTTTTCCATGTGGTTCCCCGTGGTTGAGAAGTTATGAGGTCATAGTGTTGGAAGCCCCAAAGATGGGTTATCAAGCCCCTAACTGGTTACAAGATAATTAATGAAAGGTTTAAGTGGGTGTAACAATAAACCTCCAAAGTAAGGAAATACGTTACTTAGAAAAAGTATAAATACCCCTCAAGAAGTCTTTCATAAACACAATTCACACACATATCTATTAATTATCTACCTTATGAAGAAATTTTGGTCTATTGGAAAATATGAGGTTGATTCTGAGGTAGAAAGTCTGAGGGTACGAAGGAAGGTCGAAGGTGAAAGTCTCATAATTGCAGAAAATGCGAGTAACCCTAGTTTCTAAGGTATTCACGAGTTGTAGGTCAGAAGGGTGTGTATGTATGTGGGATGTAGTGGAGAAAAACACATATATATGCATGTAACAATGGAGCCATTTGCAGATATGTAAAAATAGTTTGAAGAAGATGATATCCCTTGTTTTCTTAATATGACATTCATTAAGTTGGTTTGTTGATATGAAAATGGTATGCACTAAGTCTTATTCATGAGTAAAGGTATGCCTTTTATATTTTTGGTTGAGTCTTGTAGCATGGATGGTATGACACATGCTTGAGCCATGTCTTAGAGGCCCTTTTGGTATATGGTTGCATATGTTTTGGTGTTATTGATACATGCTTAAGACATATGCTTGGTACATTGTATATGGTTGTTATGGTTCATTGTTAGAGGAACATATTTGTGGTGGTGGCATATATTTGAGTCATATCTTATGGTATATGATATGATGCATGCTTGAGGTACATAGTGGTACATGGTTTGGATACTTGATGTTGATATGATATATATGAGTAGACCTGGTTGATATATTAGTGACAGGGACAGTGACATGTTACGAGTTGATGATCAGTTATAGGTATATGTGATAGTGATTGGTTACGGGTTGATGATGAGTTATAGGTTGATTTGATAGTGACAAGTTGATTACAGTTGATTATTAGAGGTAGTGACAGTATCAGTGGTAGTGAGAGTTTGATGTACATTTATATTTCAGGGTGACATGATGGGGTAATGAAAAGGGGTCATATCCTTCTTTCGGTTAGTGCTAGAGAGTGGAGGAAGTTAGAGATTCCTTAAGGTTGGAACCTAATAATCAAGAGGTTGTAGCCTCCATTTGGTTGGAGCTGGAGAATTTAGGAAGTTGTAGCTTCCTTCATGTTGGAGTGTGTAAATAGGTGTTCGTAGTCTCCTTCCATTTGTAGTTGGAGAATTGGGAAGTTGGTGCTTCCAATGACTCTATTCTTTTGATATATAATAAACACATTTTGTTGTTTTCTCCCATTTGGGTTTCCATGTAAACTATGGTGTTTTGTGTTTCTGTGGATATCTATTATGCTCTGTTGATTTATACTGCTCATGATATATTGATGATATAATGTTGATGAAATTAATTATTACATATTATGGTCAAAAGTGATAATAAAGTGTTCATTTTAATTCAGCCCCCCTCTTAGTATTCCAACAGATGTATTTTTCCATATTAGATTATGTATACTTTATTGTACTAGCAATCCCAGTAACAAGAAGAATCTTCTATGTCATCCCTTACTGGTACCCACTAGACCTTAGAAAATAATTTCCATGGATTTCTTGGGGGGTTTACCAACCATGTGGAATGGACATGACTATTTATTTGTGGTATTTGACAAGTTTAGCAAAATTTACATTCCCATGCCTTGTAAAAAGACCATCAAGGTACAGGAAGCAACAAACTTGTTCTTTGAATAGATATAGGTGCACTTTGGGATACCAAGGAGCATCATCTAAGACAAGGAAACAATATTTCTTAGTTCCTTCTAGACTACATTGTGGGAGAATATGGACACTAATCTCAAGAGGTCTACAACATTCCATCCACATAAAGATGATAGAATGGAAGTAGCCAATAAGAATTTGGTGCATCTTATGAGGGGTTACAATCAAAATCATCTAAATAACTTGGATGAAAATCTAATCTATATACAACATTCTTTTAACATATAAGTCCACACTTCTACAGGTAAGTCACCTTTTCAAACTTGCTTTGGATATTTTCCACCTTCACCCATAGATATTGTATATGGATAGAAAGGAGGAGGGATGAAATCACATGAGATTCATTAAAAGAAGAAAAATGTGTTGATAATATTAGGGAGATCTATTTGCAGGTATATGAGATGTTGAATAAGTCACATGAAAGTAAAAGGATAGATATGACTAGTAAAGAACATAGATAATATTCAAAATGGGAGGTAGAGTATGGTTATAATTGAATAAGAAAAGACTACAGGGTTCTAGTAAGTATATCGAGAGTCTACAATGTGGTCCTTTTGAGGTATAGAAAAATGTGGGAGATAATTACTACATACTCAATATGCCCCCATACATACACATTTACTCAGTAGTGAATGTGGAGAATCTCAAACCCTATGAGCCCTCCATGTTGGATCAAGAAGAAGAGAAAGTCCTACCTTCCATAGAGGATTTATCACCAGATTCTTAGGAAAAGTTGGAGGAGGACACAATTTTGTGTAAGTGGTCCAAAACTATAAGACAGGGGAAGCATGACCTTTGGTAGGTTGGGTTGAAAGGACAAGTTCCAGGCAAAACAAAGTGGTGTTCCAAAGAGAAGGTAGACACCAAATTTCCTCACATCATTTAGTAAATATTTTGGGGACTAAAAGCCTCCCTAAATGGGGAGGTATGATATGAATTTGATCATTATATTATTTTTCATCTATGTTGATGATTTTAGAGAAAAACAAAATGTAGAAATCAACTTGTAGGGTAATTTTAATGGAAGGTACCAGTTTGGAAAATTAAGGGTTTGAAACCTTCGAAAGCCATTATGAGGAATCAAATGAAGTTGTTTTGGTTCAAAACTTTCCTAGCATAGCTCGAACCCTATGATGCTATTGTACACACCAATACCTTTCCAATGATAAAACAATGTGTCAATCATAGCTCGTATGCAAATATTATTCCTCCCATAAGTTGACCTATCATGTTGAACACCATAGTATGAGAGGATGCCACGTCAACCAACATTACTCATGCATATGGGTCTAGCCACATGAGTAATTTAAATAATATTATATAAGGTCCAAAAACCTATCACAATTGAGGTTTGAGGAAGTCAAAACCCTAACCCTAGACGGTTATCTGGCTATGTTAAATACCAAGCCTCTAGGAGGAGAAGGGGTTCCATTCTAAATTATTGTATTTCATTCCATAAAAGAGCACAACAACTCAGAGTGGGAACTTAGAGAGAATAACAAAGGGGTTTAATGTTCTATAGTTTCGTAACAGGCCATAGGTATCATGTAACTCCATAGAGAGTACCTTCTCCTTTGTACTTGCATTATTTCCATACCAGAGAAAAGAGAGCAGAGAAGCCTCACCTTCTAGTTTGGTTTTCTCTCGTAAGGGTTTCTGAGATAATTTTTATGTTTTATTTTTTGGATGGTGTGTGATTGTATTTTCCTATTCTCCATTTTCTTCATTTTATCTGTTTCATGCATAAGCATAAAATCAGTAACTAAATATTCTAGAATCGAAAATAATTTAACTTTATAGTGTATATTTCAGTTTTATTTATTAGATGTGTTGTGACAAACTATTACAGTGGAATAGACGCAAAAATTTATAGATCATATTGGTATCATATTAGGTTTCTTGTGGTATTTGTAGAAATTTGCAAGGATAAAAAAATGGTTTAAGAAGAAAGTCGTAGAACCCTAGCCATGACTAATGAATTGTTTATAACAACTCTTGAGATCTGATAGGGGAGATATTTGTGAGGCTGGAAGATAAATTCGTTGAAATATCTCAAAATCTGTCCCTCATAATGGAAAATCTATCAAGAAAGATCATATTTTTCAGATCAGTTGGAAGCTCAAACTCATGGATCAGATCAGATGGGAAATTGAAAGATAATTGAAAGAGTAGTTGAGTTTGAGTGTAATTAAACCTTCATAGTCCCTACTCAACATGGAAGTGAAAGTATACATAAATCCATAACAAGGTGATATTGATGCATTAAAATTGAATCATTCATTGCAACAAATGGAAGTTTATTTTCACATTTACCATATAGAATAAGAGAAAAATATTACATTTGCTAGACTGAAGTTAGAGGGCCATGATTTAACCTGGTGGGAAATCCATATGGAAATTTTTAGTATGGAGAGTAATTTGCCAATAAATAGGTGGGATTACTTCAAAACCCTCATTAAGTCCCAATTATACTCTATCGAGTATGTAGAGGACCAATGGATCCAGTGGCAGTAGTTTAGGAAGAGGAAGAGGTAGAGTGTACATGATTACACCATCGCATTCAAGAACATGGCCATCATGATGGTTATCTCAGAGCCAAGATGTACTCCTCAAGTATTTGTAGGGTCTACATAGTCATCTATAAAATCAAGTGATGCTTTTCAAGTTAAGGATGATGGGAGAGGCATGTGTATCAGAACAATATTTGGAAAATGTAAGGCACAAGAAAGGGAATCCAAGAAGATCCAAGCATAAGGAGGACCATGAAGCCTCCAAGGAGGGGAAGAATAAGTGGAAATGGGGAAAGGATAAGAATTTGACAACCACTGCATGCCAGTACAAGTATCCTAACAACCATTGCAACCATTGCAATATTGATGGTGACACTAAGGAAAAGTGTTGGAAATTACATCTAGACTTGAAACTGAAGAACCAAAAGAAGAAAAAAAAGAAAAAGAATCTTCTTGCCACATATTTGAGCGATCAGGTTGAAATTATCTCATATGTAGATGAGAATATTGTCTACACATTAATGTAGAATGAAGTGAATATGAGTAATCTTAATCACTAGGAAGAGAAGGAGATGACCAAAATATTCCAAATCAAGATTCAGGTAAGGAAGACCATGAAAGATTCTATGTTCGAATCCAGTTCATAGGATAATCTCATGGTAGTGAATATGGTCAGAAAACTTGGATTGGAGGTTCACGATCATCCTAGAGCATATCCATTTTGATGGGTAAACAAGGATGCAACAATCAAGGTAATGAAACCGTGTAAGATTAAATTTTCTATAAGTGTTGATTTTATTGATGAAGTGCAATTTGATATAGTACCCCTTTACAAAGGTTATGGAGGAGCATCACTCCACCTCATCAAGCGCCAACAAGCCAGTGCATCAATGCACTTGGAGGAACAAATTCCAAGGGAAGAGAGGTGCCAACCCTCTCATTTTGAACCCCATTTAAATTTTTTAATGAAATTAAATGGAATTTATTGTAAGTCTCAATGAAAGCCAAACCATGTGCATTTGTACAAGCTGCATGTGAAGTCACCTTTAATGGATGACAAGTACATATCCTTAGTTGTGATGAAAACTAGAGGTCCATTGATTGAAATTGAATGTAATTCAATGTGAGTAGGTAGTTGTATGGGAGACTCGAGGAGCCCCTCTTTTGTAAAAAAATATTGTATCAAAATTCATTAGTGTTAGGAGTTAGTTGTTCATGATTTGTTGATGAGAAAGATGAGAGATATCAAGAGAGGAGAGGATAAGAGATGAGACTCAGTTGCAGTCCATCATTGTAAACATTGTACACAGTGTAATTCACATTCAAACATAATACAAGAGCAGTTTTTCCTGCGTATGACATTTCTGTGTTTTTATGTGTGGTTAATGTTTACTTTCTAAATTTTTTCTGTGTATATGTGTGGATGATGTTAAATTCATATTAGTTACCTTTGCAAGTTTAGATAGACTTCTCTATCCTTGGGAATTTATGAGTGTTATGGGATCTTAGGCTTGTGCAAGGAGTGCACACTAGAGTGTTGAAAAATATGTGAAGCCAACACAAGAAGTGTGTTTCGAACTTTGTCTTGATTTCAGAGAAGAGCATGTCATGTGGGAACACTAGAATAAGATCAAAATCAGAAGAAGGGGAAGTTGTGCAAGGAGTGCACATCAGAGTTGTTGAAAACTCTGAGGAAGACATACCACAATTACTAAATACTATAAGGGATCTACAAGGAGTGCATTGAGCAGGTGAAAGGATTTTCTGAGAACTCTGTTTCAAGTTCCATATAAAGGTGACTAGGAGGGAACACCGGAAGGTAAATCTGAGGAGGATTAGTAAAAGTATTCACAGAGAGCACAAGGAGTGATCAAGTGAATTCTCATAATTCAGGACTGAAGGAGGTGAGTGCAAGGAGTGCACAGAACCAACACACTGTTGAAGTGTTGGTAAAATCGCATAAGGAAGAGCGGAGCCAACGAGGATAGTTCTGAAGGAACAATCTAAAAGTGTTGGATAGATCACCCTTATATCTAGAGAAAAAAAAATGAGTTTATCCCTATGAATCACAAAGACTTTGTGTGTTTGACAGAAGTCATGTGTGGAGTGAAAAGGAGGAGTTAACGAAGAGTGGAAATGAACAATCAAGATCCATTCAGGAGTTTGCAAGAGATCTAACAGTCATCATATCCAAAGGAGTTGCACAAGAGTTATTCGGTGAATACCTTTAGACTTCAAATGCTTTGGAGATTTGGAGTGTGGAGAAGTTGGGATCACTAAAGTCCCAAAGTCCAGAGTTGATATGGACCGTCAACCAGAGGAAGGACATGTGGCAGTGGATCTAGGAGTCTAAAGGTTTGACACTCTGGAGGAAACCGAGCACAGAAATGTGAGAAATCCCAGAGTTCTGAACAATGAAGCTCATTGCCACTGTTGATCTCGGTGGATAGGTGTCAAAAGATCCAACACTCTAGAGGAGAGGCATTTCGAAGCAAAGTTGGATAGAAGCAATTGGGGTTGAGAATGCCTAGAGGTCGAAGTTCATATGAGTTGTCCATCATAGTGGACATGTGGTGCTAGATCTAGGAGTCTGACAATAGATCATTCCGAAATATTGGAGTGTCGTGCCTCAAAAGTCCCCAAATCCTAGAGTGGCGAAGTGATTGAGAGTCGTCGATCTCTGTAGACATGTGGCAGCATATCCATAAGTCCATATTTCTGACACTCCGGAGGAAACAAAGTGTAGCATTGTGAATACTCGCGAAGGCCCGAAGTCCGGAGTCCATCCCAGTCGTCCATTGGAGGAGGACGCATGGTGAAATATCATATAGTTTGGGGACATTTTACTTCGGAAAAATTTGTGTCATTGTGCAGACAAGAAGGAAACTCGTGAAGTCCCAAAAGCATCCTAGTCATCGATCATGAAGGGGACACATGGAGGAAGGAGAATTATTTTGGTGTTTCGACGTCGAGAGATATGAGAAGTGGTGTCATGTGGATGACCATAAATCCATCGGAGTTTGAGCAATGAGGACCATTGATATATTGATTGGGCGTAATTTCCTTTTCGACGATCCGGGAGACTTGTGGAAAAATGTTGGGGGAAGATTGTTGAAGCTTGAATTGCAAAAGAAGTGTAGGTTTGTTGATCAGGTGGTGAAATAGGAGTTGTCCGATCTATCATTTTTAGTGATAGACACTTTAAGAGTGTTGTGTGTACTGGAAGCGATAAAAAATCATCGAATCCCTAATATCTGGGAAAAATTTGGAGCCGTCAATATCGGTGCATGTTGTATACCATTGATCCTACATTTTCAAAATTCGACAATTTTGGAAGGTTGTGAAGGCTGGAAACCCCGGAGACAGAAGTGCCAAAAACTTATGAATCATCACCTATTGTTTAGCGTCTAATCACAACCCACGGTCATGTGAGGAGTTGGCCAAAGAAAGTTAGATAAGGCCAAAAATTGTTTTAAAAGGAAAAGGGGCTTAGTGTGAGTTTGTGGGTTCATTGTTGGACCTACGCATGGAATAAAAGGACATGTGTATAGGATTTTGGGGGCTTAGCAGGGCCCGAAGAGCCGATTTGACTCCTAATTGTGAGCGATACTAGACCAGGAGGTCGCACAGACCCTGGGAGAGGGTGGGGGTTGCACCAAGTGGTATCAAAACTTGATTTTGTCTAAGGTGGGAGGCGAGAAAGGAAATTTTTGGTTTGATACCATCAAGTGGTATCATATCTTGATTTATTTTTGCGGAAAAAAGTCAAAGGAGAGGAGAAAACATGGTGTGATGCTTTGTGAAGATTGTTTGGAAGTGTGCAACAGTCGATAGAAATACAAGAGGGATGCAGGAGAAATCCAGTGGTTCTCTTAGTTTCATAGAAGATGAAGTAAACAACCAGGTGGGATGAAGGAGAAGAACTAGTTGTGTTCTTGAAGAAAAAGGAGGAATACAACTACTAAAGTCCATAAATGGGGTCAGAGAAAAGTCCGCCAACAACTGAACAACGCACAGAAGGATAAATAGCTCAAGGAGATCCTACAGGAGCTCGACAAGATGATGTTGAATATGTAGCAGGAAGAGAGATGAATTTGAACGTATGATTGGACCTTGAAGTGAAAGGTAAGGTGGCATATCCAGCACCTGGTTTCCAGGAGGAAGCAACATGTATTGAGGAGGTGGTTGAGGAATGTTTAAAACCTCTGTTCCACATAGGAGGAAATGGTTTGAATTTGTGAGCCAGAGGTTGGAAGGAACCTCAATGAAGAGGAAGAGATATCAGTTGAAGATATCATAGATTTACATGAGAAAAATGAGAAGATATCGGTAGAAGATCTCATAAACTGCAAGGTGGGAAGAGGTGGTAATGCATATGCCCACGAAGGCAATGAGATGTGATTAGTCAAGGATATTGGATAATTTCAAGAGGTTAGATATGAAGGTTCAAATTACTAGGAGGAACATGGAGAGATATTGGTAGTGGTAGGGGATCTCGCAGAATACTAGGAGGGAAGGTTAGAAAATTTTGATTGCTAGGTGGGAAAGGAAGAAGTGATACTGTCTGAAAGTCTCATGATCTCAAAGAAGAGTTCAGATCAACAAGAAATGTTGAAAATAGAGGAGAAGGATCAGAGATGTGTCCTAATCATTGAAGGAATAAGTGTATTCCTTCCAAGAATCTGAGCAGAGGCTAGCGCACATGTCAAAAGTGAAGAAGAAAGATAGCCAATAGAGACTGTCATAGAGTGGAATGTCCCCACTTTGGGACATCATCACAGGGCAGAGATTTATGATGACCAGAGTAGCCAGATTGATGTTAGAGCGAGTATAGGGGTATTTGAGAGGCATTGTGGGGTCCATCTTGTATCGATGATCATATTCCGTCATTATGATCCATTCCACACAGGATGGCTTTGGTTTCGTTGCATTTCAACGATTTCCATGATTTTGACTATTTTGAGCTATAAGTTAATTGAAATCATTGAAGAGGTCATTTTGGGCACATTACTTGGAGGAACCTCTTAGTGTAATAGCTCATTGGAATCGGGAGGAGAAACACTACAGGATGGGATGGATAGAAGTGACTTTCAGTGGCCAGGGAAGCCATAAGGAGATATACAGATCTTTTCAAAGGTAAAAAGGTTAATTAATTAATTAAAGTGATTCAATTAATTAATTAAATATTAATAAAATAAAAGTCACTTTGGAGGGACAAGGTGAGACAAAGGTATAAAGGAAAGACAAGGGCCTTTTCTCATTCATTCATGTATGTTCTTATTTTGATTTCTGGCTTCTAGCTAGTGAGCCCAATATTGAGGGTTTTGAGGGTTTTGACATAACAAACCCCAGAGGATGATTCGGTGGTGAAAGATTCCACCTATATTGTCCCAAGCTTGGTCTCGTAGATGCAATACTCTACCACACCATTCTAGTTCCAGATCTACATCAGTGCAGGAGGTTCTACACAACCACATGCACAGGAAGAGGAGGAGGGCACAACATTGGGGGTTTCCAGCAAGCGGGGCGCACCATATTTGGAGAGAGATTTGATGTAGGAGATTGGCAGGGACGTTGAGGATTATATCACTTGGGTTTTCATTACAGGGCCTTGGACATCAGATCTAGTGCTTTCTGAGATAGTTTTATGGCTCAAATTATTTCTTGAGCAGTGGGGCGAATTGAAGAGAAGGAGGGCATTTTCGAGATTCAGATCTAGTCCATTTGGAGGGGTTACACTTCAGATCTGACCCTGAGACTTCACCTAGTGACTTGCAGTGTCCCAATCTATATTTATGGAGAGTTTCAGAGCATTTGGAGACCTTCTTTAGCAGGGCCGAATTATCTAGGGCTTTAGTCATCCAGTGGGGTGCACCATTCAGTGGGGAATTTTAGAGCTACAGAGATTGAGAGGGATATTGGAGATTCGGGCACCTGGGTTGTTCTTACCATCACCCGATCTATCAGTTGGCATATTTCTTAGGGTGATTGGGAACTTTTGGTAGTAGGGCCGAGTTATTGAGGGTTTCAGCTTTCTATTGGAGCGTGGCATTCTTCAGCTGGAGAGTTTGGCATTCAGATCTTCTTATACTGATCTTCATTTCTTATTCAGCCTTTGGAGGCATATTTTTTTATTAGCGGGAGCATTTTGTAGCAGCTCTTATCTATTGTCTATCTTCTTGGCCATCTGTTGAGCATTCCATATCGACATCTTCATTGTAGCAGGTTTCTCTATTTTATGAATAAAGAAGATTTCAGATGTTTTGGCTTGTCTATCTTATTGCATATGTTTGAGGTATGTTCCATGGTTATCTCTTTCTATTATTTGTTGCATACACACATATAAACACATCTAAACAAATAGATCAACAAATTGTTTGATGAAATACCTCACTCAAAAAAAAGTTTAAAAGATGCCAAAACAAGTGATGATCCTTGCATAATGGCTTGGTATCATTACAATGGTATCAGAGCTTAAATCCTGCAAACCTGAGGGGTCTTTCATAGGGATAAATGGATTTTTGGAAGGAAATGGATATTGTTAATAGGATTGAGGAGTGTGAGAGGGAATATGAAACCCTCAATAATTTCAAAGGGATCATAACATTCCAATGGTTCCTGTCCTATAAAAATCCTAGTTGGAACAAGAAGAAGCTTGCACGTTGGCTCAAGAAGAGGGAGGAAATCAGAGCAGCCCTTTGGGGTAACCCCGCGCCCATTAGAAACCCCACACCCATTAGGAGCACACAACTTTGCTACAGTTGCAAGGTGCCTTGGGAACCGTATCATAGGTGTAGGGGTAAGGGTAAGAAGCACACTATTGAGGCACACCATGACAGTGATGATAGGGTGTGTGTGGATGGAGTGACAGATGTTGATTTAGAGCAGTCGGATGATGACAATGACTCTTGCACAGGGGCTAGTCAGCACACTATTGAGGCGCACCATGACAGTGATGATGGGGTGTGTGTGGATGGAGCGACAGATGTTGATTCAGAGTAGTTGGATGATGACAGTGACTCTTGCACAGGGGATAGTGATAGTGACTCTACCTCAGAGGATAGTGATAATGACTCTTGCACAGGGGCTAGTGATGCTTGTACATTTGAGGAGGATGATGACCCTTGTGTAGTGGATAGGCAGTTGGATGGATAGGACAATAGCACTAGTGTCTCAGCGGACATATCACATACCATTGATGACCTTATGCCTTAGCAAAGTGGTGACACTGGTGAGGAGTCACATGTTTTAGCACTTAGATATGATGAGCTACCTATGAGGGTTGTGACACATTTGTCACCCTTTCAGACACCCATGATAGTCATGTCACATGAGGAGATCAATGGCATGCCAGATGTGATGGATGAGCCTATTGTGAGGGTTTCACACCATGGACATGTAGATCCATCGATCCAGGAGGAGATAAAGGGAGTATAGACAGGGAACCTTACACATACAGATCAACTAGAGGAGATTGAGTCACAGTTATTAGAGACTCCAGTAGTTGAGAAGATTGTAGAGGTTGACAGGTTGATGGAGCACTTACTTCCAGGATCAGCCTGCAGTGATGAGGATGCACTCTTTAGCAGTCAAGATGACCGTATCATGTGTCTAGGCACAACTATATGGGATCCGGGCGCAGATGATAGTAGCAGGTTGAGTGCACAAGAGGATATAGCTGCTCACACTGGATACAGTATGACTCATAGGGAGCTAGCATTTGAGGATGATGTGCAATTATGTATGGGCATACCTAGTGGCACAGTAGATAGCAGGTAGTCCAACACTTTATCTTCTGCAGAGAGTGTTGTTAGCGATGGCACTAGTAGTGAGAGGTATGAGGGGGTACCTCAACATGACCATGATCAGGAGCCACACCAGTTAGCAACAAAGTTGAGAGCTAGTGAGGCTATGATCATGGTAGCCGCTAGGCACATTGATGACATGAAGGCACTGATGGTCGATTGTTTTTGGAGGGCATCCATGGCACATGATAGCCTAGATGAGGCATTTTCCATAGGTGACTTTCACACTCTCTTAGAGAGAATGCCTGTGATGAGGTCAAACTTCCAGCAGTTGTTGACAGACATGGACTACCTACTGGTGATGAGAGAGATGTATTACTGAGCCTTGAGGGAGAAGGTATTGKAGATGTTCCAACTCACTCAGGAGTTGGAGAGCACTCGAGGATTCTTGGGAGGCACACAGACACCCCCTCAAGAATCATAGTCTAGATTAGATGAGTCTCTTGAGGAGATTCGTCAGAGATTCACTTCATCTATCCTAGTGGACACTCAGATTTATCATTCAGTCACATTGCTAGGAGATGTTGATGATCTAGTAGGGGAGCATCAGATGATGGATGACACTTCCATTTTTCTTCCGAGAGCGGTTGGCCTCCATGTAGAGGTTGATCTAGCAGTACGCCCAGGATCTATGAGACAACATGATTCTATGGGGGGCGACATGGGTATGTCGGAGCATACAGTGATGAGTGATATCTCACAGAGACATACCGAGATGTACGGTGGGATTCAGAGAGGTATAGTGCCTTGCAGGGAGGAGACACACCTAGGGGAGCATGAAGGTGTCATTCCTTTGTAACAAGACCTAGTTATGAGAGATCACTTTCACCATTTCTACAGTTGCATGGGAGATGAGAGATGGAGGTTGGTTGAGAAACAGTTGGAGGAGTTACTTCCAGTTGTATTGGATGGTGGAGATTCGGTGATGACCATAGGAGAGCATCGATCATGGATACATATGAACGAGCTTCTGGTCGAATCCTTGGGATTGACCAAAGAATGTGACGCCTTCTAGTCCTACAGTCAGCTGCAGATATCTCTGTTATCCTTTTTTGACACATTTATCATTGACAACAGCATGAGAAGGATAGTCGATCAGCACAAATGGCTCCTGACAGTGATCAGTCTCACACAGGAGCAGTTAGAGGAGGTTGGAAGTGATAAACTTCCAACTTTACCATGGGATCCAGGGGTTCATTTGGCTAGCAGAATATCTGACTACATGATGATCCAGGTTGCACCAGAGAGTCACACACTCCACCTTGGGTTGGGTTGGAGTGGGTCTGCAGGTACTTGTCCTACAGGGAGAGACATTTCCTTCCGCATGATCATCCTGATAGGGCATGGAGATGTTTGGATAGGTACTTCTTCTACAAAGATGCCTTTACAGATACAGTTTCTGGACAACAGGTCCGGTGGTCACAGGTGTTTCAACTTGAGGATCTAGGAGAGGAGGATTCAGGATGTATGTAGGGGGAAGACAATCATGGTCAGAGTAGTGAAGTGTCAGCATGGTGATCTTCGACAGAGGTTAGCATGGGACCCAGGCATTGCAGGGTTGAGAATTTCACTGACTGACAGGGGTGAGTGGACCTTTGCAGAGGAAAGTTGTTCTAACTTCCCATTTAGCTTCAGTGTTGAGGGGAGCACAAAGCGTGAGGGAGTATCATGGAGGTCTGGCAACACCTCATGCTAGCATCATCATGAGAAGTTTATGGAGTCCGT
Organism: Picea engelmannii; assembly: GCA_009831015.1. NCBI lineage: Eukaryota > Viridiplantae > Streptophyta > Pinopsida > Pinales > Pinaceae > Picea > Picea engelmannii. Next base: position 543,587 of record ML777772.1, read on the forward strand.
GTGGATCTTGGTAGAGATTTGGAGGATGGACTCATTCCGAGATGAGGCCATGTGTCATGTGCAGGAGGTTCACAGGGTTGATATCTTTCAGGACTATGCTTCGCAGAGTATTGCAGTTCATTTCCTGAGGGTGGAGTGTACTATTGTTCATCTTTGGATGGGTTCTACTATGTATCCCACAGATGGACATGGGATCCTGGTATTTTATTTGAGATGATTTGGTTATTTCTTGAGGACAAGAAATTTTCTAGCAGGGAGGACTGTAATGTCCCCACTTTGAGACATCATCACAGGGCAGAGATTTATGATGACCAGAGTAGCCAAATTGATGTTAGAGAAAGTACAGGGGTATTTGAGAAGCATTGTGGGGTCCATCTTGTATCGATGGTCATATTTTATCATTATGATCCATTCTGCACAGGATGGCTTTGGTTTCGTTGCATTCCGACAATTTCCATGATTTTGACTATTTTGAGCTATAAGTTAATTGAAATCACTGAAGAGGTCATTTCGGGCACATTACTTGGAGGAACCTCTTAGTGTAATATCTCATTGGAATTGGGAGGAGCAACACTACAGGATGGGATGGCTAGAAGTGACTTTCAGTGGCCAGGGAAGCCACAAGGAGAGATAAGGAGCTTTTCAAAGGTAAAAAGGTTAATTAATTAATTAAAGTGATTTAATTAATTAATTAAATATTAATAAAATGAAAGTCACTTTGGAGGGACAAGGTGAGCCAAAAGGTATAAAGGAAAGGCAAGGGCCTCTTCTCATTCATTCATGTATGATCTTATTTTGATTTCTGGCTTCTAGCTAGTGAGCCCAATATTGGGGGTTTTGAGGGTTTTGACATAACAAACCCTAGAGGACGATTTGGTGGTGATAGATTCCAAATATATTGTCCCAAGCTTGGTCTCGAAGATGAAATACTCTCCCACACCATTCTATTTCCAGATCTACATCAGTGCAGGAGGTTCTACACAGCCACATGCACAGGAAGAGGAGGATGGCACACCATTGGGGGTTTCCAGCAAGGGGGGCGCACCATCTTTGGAGAGAGATTCGATGTAGGATATTGGCAGGGCGTTGAGGATTATATCACTTGGGTTTTCATTACAGGGCCTTGGGCATCAGATCTAGTGCTTTATGAGATAATTTTATGGCTCAGATTATTTCTTAAGCAGTGGGGTGAATTGAAGAGAAGGAGGGCGTTTTCGAGATTCAGATCTAGTCTGTTTGGAGGGGTTACACTTCAGATCTGACCCTAAGACTTCACCTAGTGACTTTCAGTGTCCCGATCTATATTTCTGGAGAGTTTCAGAGAATTTGAAGGCCTCCTTTAGCAGGGCCGAATTATCTGGGGCTTCAGTCATCCAGTGGGGCGCACCATTCAGTGGGGAATTTCAGATCTATAGAGATTGAGAGGGATCTTGGAGACTCGGGCACCTGGGTTGTTCTTACCATCACCTGATCTATTAGTTGGCATATTTCTTAGGGTTATTGGACACTTTTGGTAGTAGGGATGAGTTATTGAGGGTTTCATCCTTCTATTGGAGCGTGGCATTCTTCAGCTGGAGAGTTTGGCATTCAGATCTTCTTGTATTGATCTTCATTTCTTATTCATCCTTTGGAGGCATCTTTTTTATTAGCAGGAGCATTTTGTAGAAGATCTTATCTATTTTCTATCTTCTTGGCCATCTGTTGAGCATTCCAGATTGGCATCTTCATTGTAGCAGGTTTCTCTATTTTATGAATAAAGAAGATTTGAGATGTTTTGGCTTGTCTATCTTATTTCTTATGGTTGAGGTATGTTCCATGGTTATCTCTTTCTGTTATTTGCTGCATACACACATATAAACACATCTAAACAAATAGATCAACAAACTATTTGACGAAATACCTCACTCAGAAAAAAGTTTAAAAGACACCAAAACAAGTGATGATCCTTGCATAATGGCTTGGGATCATTACATAGAGGATATTGAGAAGACATTAACATATGCACAAGAGATGGAATACGAATAAGAGAATTTAATAGAATTGCTCAAAAATTTTAACAAGGTAGACGAATAGGAGATAACTACATAATTGGAGCCTACAACAGAGGAGAGAGCAATAAAAAACATGGATTTTGTTGATCTGTGTGAGGAGTTGGAGGCCCTGACAGAAAGAAAATTGTCAGAAGGGATAGTTGAGCAGTTGCTCAATAAAATTGTTGTAGAAATGGAATTTGCAGTGGAGTGGCAAGCTAATTCCATAGTAGATGAAATCAACATGGGATATTAGGATGATATTCCCATTAATTTGTGTGAATAATTGGAGGCCCTGGAGGAAAGGGTAATGGAACAGATTCAACGCATCCAAAAATTTAAGTTAGAATTGGATGATGAAGAAGAGGAGAAACATAGTAGATTGAATGAAAGAAGCCAACATATACACCAACTAGATAATGTGATTTAAGAAATTATTTGATTAATGATGGAAACAACAAAGAAGGCATTCAACAACGAGAGAAATCTGATCAGAGGAGAGCCTCCAATGACAGCATGGAAACAAGAAAAACAACATCATGGAAGAGGAGAAGATGGACAACTCCAAATTCATATATGGGACCCTAGAGGATATCAACCTCAACAGCAGGGGATCCATGATGATGCAGGAGCATCACTGCACCTCATCAAGTGCCATTAATCCAGTGCATCAACGCACTTGGAGGAACAAATTCCAAGGGAAGAGAGGTGCCAACCCTCTCATTTTGAACCCAATTTAAAAAATTTAATGTAATTAAATGGAATTTAATGTTGTAAGGATTAGGGAAATCCAATCCATGTGCTTGTGTATAGGTTGTATGTGAAGTCTTCTTTAATGGCTAACAGGTAGATAGGATTATTTTTTATGTGGACTAGAGGTCCAATTATTGAAATTGAATGTAATTCAATGCAAGTAGGTAGATGGAGGGAAGGCTCGAGGAGCCCCTCTTTTGTAAAAATATCTTGTATCAAAATTCATTAGTGTTGGGAGTTATTTGTTGATGATTTTTTGGTGAGCGAGTTGAGAGAGCTCAAGAGAGGAGAGGAGAAGAGTTGAGACTCAGTGGAAGTCCACACTTGTAAACAATGTACACAATGTAATTATCATTCAAACATAATACAAGAGTAGTTTTTCCTACATATGAGGTGTCTATGTTTTTATGTGTGGTGAATGTTTACTTTATGAATTTGTTCTATATATATGTGTGGATGTTGTTAGATGCATATTAGTTCCCTTTGCAGGTTTGGATAGAATTCTCTATCTTCATGAATTTCTAAGTGTTCTGGGCTCTTAGTCTTGTGCAAGGAGTGCACACCCAAGTGTTGAAAACTATGTGAATCCAACGTAAGGAGTGCGTTTCAAACTCTGTCTTGAGTTCATAGAAGAGCGTGCCAGGTGGGCACACCAGAACAAGCTCAAACTTAGAAGAAGGGAAAACTATGCAAGGAGTGCACATCAGAGTTGTTGAACATTCTGAAGAAGACATACCAAAGTTACTAAATACTTTGAGGGCTCTACAAGGAGTGCATTAAGAAGGTGCAAGGAGTGTGCAAGAAATCTATTTTGCGTTCTATGTAAAAGTGGCTAGGAGGGCACAGCAGAAGGTAAAGCTCAAGAGGAGCAGTGAAAGTCTACAAAGTGAGTACAACGAGTGTGCAAGTGAATTACTAGAATTCAAGACTCACGGAGGTAAGTTCAAGGAGTGCACAAAACCAAGACATTGTTGAAGTGTTGGTAAAATATCAAAAGGAAGAGAGATGCCAGCGAGGAGAGTTCTGAAGGAACACTCTGAAAGTGTTGGAAAAGGATCTGGAGGAGAAGAGCACATAAGTGCTAGGAGGGCACAATAAAACATTTTTAGGGAGAAAAGGGCCAAGGATGAAGTCTAAGCAACTACAACGCTCATGAGAGATATTGCAAGTGTACATAAGGCCTATGCAAGGAGTGGATAAATAAGAGATAGTATGAGTCCTATAATTCCAGGAAAGTGTAAGGTGAGCACAAAAAGGACTTATTTCAAATTCCAGATCTCGAGACGAGTAACATCTTTGGAACAAAAGAAGAGGCCAAACAGACATTCCTACAAGCAAGAAACATTGAAAGGGTCGAGCCCCTTTCAATTTTAAATCATTTCAATCTTAGGAGGTACAATGCAGGATGAGGAGTTGAGCTTGCTAAAGAAAATATCAAATGCCAAACCTTTGAATTTTTTGAGAAATACTTCTTTCGAAGGAAAGCGTAGTGTGAAGAGGATGAGAAGTTGCAACAACCATCATATCTGCTTTTGGGAACAATATGGACTATTAGATCTGAGTTCAAACTTAAGGAGGAGTGTGCATAGAGGAAAACAAATCCCATTCGTGGATCTAGGTGTGAGGATCGATAGTCATCTTATCCAGGTAAGTTGCATGGGGTTTAACCTCTGGACCTTTTGAACTTTGTAAGTTCATAGGATTTTTTTGTTTCAAGGCTTGAACGGACAAGATATGTTTGGGAGGATTTAGTATCTTTTATCACCCTCATATATGGAGAGACATCGCGAGGTTTATCCCTGTGATTCCTGAATACTTGGCGTGTTTGAAAGAAGTCATGTGAAGAGCACAAAGGAGGATTTAATGAAAAGTGGAAATTAACGGTTGAGATCCATTCAACAGTTTGTAGGAGATATGAAAACCGTCAAATCCATATTAGTTGCATAATAGTTATTCGATGAAGTCCTTTGCACTTTGCGCATTCGGGATATTTGGAGTGTGGATAATTCGAGATCCCCAAAGTCCCAAAGTCAATATTTTATCTGGACTGTCGACTAGAGCCTAGAGGTAGGACACATGGAAGTGGATCCATGAGTCTGGAGGTCTGACACTCCAGAGGGAATTGAGAACAGAATTGTGAGAACTCTCGAAGTTCCAAACAATGAATCTCATATCCACCATTGATCTCAGTGGATAGGTGTCAATGGATCCAACACTCTAGAGGAAAGTTGGACAGAATAATTTGGGGTCGAGAACACCTAAATGTTGGAGTTCATCCGAGTCGTCCATCACAATGGACACATGGCGCGATATTTGAGAGTCCGGTGAAAGAGCACTCTGGAAGATTGGGTGTCATTCTTCGAAAGTCCCTGAAGCTCGGAGTGGCGAAGTGATTGAGAGTCGTCGATCTCTGCAGACATGTGGTAGAAGATTTGAAAGTCCAGAGGAAGAAAAGTACAACATTGTGAAGACTCATGAAGGCCTGAAGGCCGGAGTCCATCCTAGCCGTCCGTTGGAGAAGGAGACGTGGAGAAAGATCCCATATTTTTGGAACATGGCACTTCAGAAAAAATTATGTCATCGTCCAGATAGGAAGGAAACTCACGAATTCTTGAAAGCATCCTATCTGTCGATCAGGAAGGGGACACAGGGAGGAAGGAGAATTCTTTTAGAATTTTGACGTCCGGAGATATGAGAAGTTGTGTCATGTGGACGACCAAAAGAAATCACCAAAGCCCGAAGAGAATAGATTTGAGCTATACATTTCTCAGAGCTTGAGGACCATCGATCTATCACTTGGGCATAATTGCATTTTCGATGATATGGGAGACTTATGGAAAAATGTTGGGGGAATATCGTCAAAGTATGAATTGTGAAAGAAGCATAGAGCCATTGATCTGGTGGTGAAATAGGAGCCATCAAATATTCCCCTTTTAGTGATTGACACTTTGAGCGTGTTTTGTGTATTGTAAGCGGTCAGAAATCGTCGAAGCCTAAATCTCTAGGGAAAAGTTTGAGTCGTTCATCTATGTGCCTATTGTGGACCATTGATCCTACATATTCACTGTTTGATGGTTTTGGAAGGTGGTGAAGGCCAAAATCCCCAGAGAAATAAGTGCCAAAAAAACTTGTATCAGTTCCTATTGGTTAGCACCTAACCACAACCCTCAGTCATGTGAGGAGTTGTCCAGAGAAAAGGGGCTAAGGATGAAAATTATTTTAAAAGGAAACAAGGCTAAGGAAAAAAATTGTTTTAAAATGAAAAGGGGCTTAGTGTGAGCCCGTGGGTTCATTGCTGGACCAGCACATGGAATAAAAGGACCTGTGTATAGGATTTTTGGGGCTCAACAGGGCTCAAAGAGCTAATTCAACTCCCGATTGTGAACGATCCTAGACTAGGAGGTCATGTGGACTCTGGGAGAGGGTGGGGTCTACATTAGTAAGTGAATTAGTTTTTGGAATACCCTACATGTATATGAATGATGCAATCTTCAAGTGGAGAGCCAACTAGTATTGACTAATTAAGGATTGTAAGTCCTATATCATCAATGCACATAAAGACAAGTCAAAGATATCATTGTTAAGTGCTAAACAAGCCAAGAAGTTGATTATTTCTAGTAATAAATATGTTTTACTTTCATTAAGAGAAAAAATAGTCTCTTGAAGAGTCATTAACAATAAATAGATACTTGGAAGGGTTTAGTAATGAGTATAAACATGAATTGGAGGAGTTGTTAAAGCAATACAAATGAGTATTTTAGGATCCTAAAGGGATACCACCAAATATGGAAGTGGAGCATGGAATCCAATTATTTCTAGACTCCCCCTTTTTGAATATTGGGTTGTATAGATAGTCTGTTCTAGAAGAAAATGAAGTAAATATGTAGTTGCAGTAGTTTCCGGAACATGGGTTGATTCAACCAGAAACCTAACCTTCTGGGTCACCCATCACAATTTTTCCCAATAAGGATGGGAGTTGGAGAATGTGTATCAATTATAGGGCATTGAATAATCGATACCCTCTTCCTAGGATCGATGATCTATTGGAATCGTTGCAAAATGCCAAGTACTTCAAAAATATGGATTTGAAATCAGGATATAACTAGGAATGAGTAAAATAAGAAGATAACTTGAAGAATTCCTTCAAGACAATGTAAGGTTTGAATGAGTGGTTGGTTATTCCATTCAGTTTATGCAACACTAGCTACATTTACGAGACTCGTGAATGATGTTTTACGCCCTTATCTAGATTCATTTGTTATCGTATATTTGGATGATATACTATTTTATAGTGCTAACTGGGAGGATAACATATCACATCTTATGCTATAGTTAGAGACCCCAAAGAAGCACCATATTCTAGCCAACCTCAACAAATGTGAGTTTTCTCAAAAGTATTTGGTCTATCCGAGGTATGTGATCGGTGGATGTGAGCTCAAGATATATCTCACCAATATGGAGGCCATCATGAAAGGGGAAATTCCTACAAATTGCATAGAAGTTAGGAGCTTTGTTGGGGTAGAAAAATACTTTTAAAATTTTGTAGCTTCATTTTCAACAATAGTTGCATTACTCCACACTATAACAATGGGTAGTAAGAGTTTCTAGTGGGGGAAGAATCATTAGTATTCTTTTGATGAGATGAAAATAAATATCATTTAAGCACCAATTCTCTCACTAGTAAACTTGTAGAATCCCTTCAAAGTGGAAACATATGCAGGTCGATATGACATGGCAGAAGTCATGATGGATTGAGGAAGGATTGTTTGTTATCATTCTGAAGTATTTCATGGGGTGGTCCTGAACTACCCTATCTATGACAAGGGTATTTATTCCTTGGTACATTTTTTCAAAACGTGGAAGCACTATATGATGGTAAATGACACCATCATCCACACAGATCAATAGTCGCTCCAGTATTTGCAAGCCTGGAGTAAGTTACAACAAATCGGGCACTACAAATGGATGGGGTCGTTACAACAATTTCATTTGGTCATAGAGTATAAGAAGGGTAGAAATGTTTTTTTGGAAGAAATGATTTCATGGCCACTCACATCAAAGGTTATAACTTTGGGAACTTTGATGCACATGGAGCCTTTTACCCATGATGCATATAAATAGGAATACACAAAAGATGAGGAATTCAAGGAAGGTTTTCAACAACTGCAAGGAAAAAATCATATAGAATAAGGTGAAAATAAGGATGGCTATCATTTTCATAATGGTTTAACCTACAATCTCAACAATATTTGTGTCCCTAAAGGTGAACTATTTTATCTTATCAGAGAGGCTCACACCTCCAAGGTTGCAAGACCTTTTGGTGTTGGGAAGACAAATTCCAACTTACAAAGGTATGTGTATTAGCCCAGAATGAAAGAATATGTAGTACAATATATTAGAGGATGTATAATGTTTTGTACCAACAATCCCAATATGTGATGTCCCCCACCTCTTAGAGAGGTAACGAGGAGACTCAGTGGCCTGGGCACCCCCACTAGGTCATAGTCTCACACTGAAGGGGGGAAAAGTCAAGAAGTTAAAAGTTATATTTTTAAGTTGACTTAAGAAAGGAAAAGGAAAGGAGCAAAATATAACTCAACAGAAGAATAGAATATTAACCCTGGGAGTTAACCTAACTCAATAGAGAATTAGAAGGAAAAGTATAAGTAAGAGGTTGGAGTGCACCTATTACTCATTCTGGTTTTGGATTAGCATTTGCTATTTCTCTTGAGAATTTAGTTTGGGGGTTTTGCTGTACAAACCCTTGTGAGCAACTCAGTGGTGAAATATCCACTCACCTTGTTCCACATCTTGGTCTCGGGGATGAAAGACTCCTCCACACCATTCTAGTCTCAGGGCNAGTTTATCGAGGGAGGTTCGATCCAGCTTATCCTGAGGGCCTAGGGCCATTCCGACAGTCGGGTTTTGTTTGCAGGGGCATGACCATCAGTTTGAGGGATTTTCTGGAGGGTTATCATCATTATATATTTGTCTGCAAATTGGGACGTCGTGGAGCCATAGGGGACGTCCTGTGATTTAGTAAAACTCGGATCTAGGGAGATCTGCTTGATATCTGAGCCCGAAACTTCTCCTACGGGATTCTCATAGCCCGATCTATATTCTTAGAGAGTTTCATAGCATTTGGAGGCCTCCTTCATTGGGGTCGAACCAACTAGGGTTTCATTCATCCAGTGGGGCACACCATTCAGTGAAGAATTCAGATCTACGGGGTTTGAGAGTGGATTTGGGAATTTGGACATTTGGGTTTTCCTTACAGTTGTCCGATCTATCATTTGGCATATTTCTCAGGATGATTGGACACTTTTGGTAGCAGGGCATGATTATTGAGGGCTTCAACATTCTAGCAGGATGGGGCACTTTCCAGCTTGGAGGTTGAGCATTAGTGCGGCTCAGATCTGCTTGATTTAGTCTTCATTGTATATACAGCCTTTGGAGGCTTATTTTGTATTGTCGAGAGCATTGTGTAGCAGATCATATCTATTGCTTGTATGGCCATCTAAGGTTTATGCCAGATCGGCCATCTATTGTATTGATCTTACATTGCTCATAATAAAAAGGTCAGATCTTTGCTTGTGCTTCTACATCTTGAATATATTGTGATCTTCATGTGTTAATGAATCTTGTATGCACTTAATAACTCAATAAATTAGTAGACGATAGAGATTCCATACTTTGATGGTACGACTAAGATGATAGGACAAGCATGGGTGCAGAAGTTGGATACTTACCTGCAGCTTAACCCCATGAGAGAGATGGAGGCCATCAAGTTTTCCACTATGTACTTGGATGGAAAGGCCCATGACTGGTGGTACCATGGGCTCACCACACTCAGCCACAACGAGATTGTATCCTATATAGAATTCACTCAGAGGCTCATTGATAGATTTGATCTAAGAGATCCTGAGTTACACTTCCGAGAGCTCACCCAACTCAAGAAAACAGGTATGGCTGAGGCATACATTGATGAGTTCTATAGGTTGGAAGTGATGGTGCAAGATATGTCCCCAACCAGGCTCATGATTCTCTTTACAGAAGGATTGATGGAACCCTTGAAGGGTTGGGTTAAGACCTTCAAGCCTACCAGCCTACAGGAAGCCATTTGGAAGACGAGGGATCTGGGTCCAACTGCTAAACCAAAATTCATACCCAGACCACCTCTTAACAGTGGTGGAAGAGATCAAAGACCTCCAATAAACCAGGGAGGACGTGACCCTAAGGGTTAGACAAGGTTCGTGGAAGAATAGATGACAACACCAGGAGGGAACTGAGAAGGAAGCAACTCTTCTTCACATGCAAGGATCCATGGAATCCCTCACACAAGTGCATGGGACGAGGATAGGTACATTACATTGAAGTCACTCCAGATGATGAAGAATAGGATGAGTATGGTCAGATACAAAACATGGAGGCCGAAACGTTAGAGGCAACAGAAGAGGAGGTTCCAGAACTAGACTGTGCGGCTGGAGAGAAGGCTACGTTGGCATCTATCAACGGGGTACCCAAGTTCAACACCTTTAGGATGAGAGGGGTCTTACAAGGACATAGAGTGTCAGTTCTAATTGATGGAGGAGCTTCCCACAATTTCATTGATGCATCATTACTGAAGAGGAGGAACATACCTACAGTAGATTTTGAAGGATTCAAAGTGGAGGTAGCAGGTGGTAGTACTATGCCTTGTAACAGATACATACCAGGTATGTAACTCACCTTGGGAAGGCATGATTTAGTTTAGGATGTGTATGTGATGGATCTTCCCGATACCAACATCACCCTATGGGTGTAGTGGCTCAGCACTTTAGGACCCATCACCACAAATTACAAGACCATGGAAATGTCCTTTGTGGAGGAAGGAAGATGAAAGGTTGTGGTCAGAGGCATGACAGGTAACTCTGCCAGAGTGGTCACGGCCAAGAGGATGGAAGCCATCTTTAGAAGGGAAGAAATTGTATACGCAGTGGAATGTAAGGTCTCAACACGGGTGGATGAGAAGGGAAAGGTGCATTACACACCAGAGATCAAAAGAATCCTTTATAAGCACCAGAAAGTGTTTGGGCCGATTCCTCCAGGTGTGCC
>ML777772.1:555371-581908 GCA_009831015.1 Picea engelmannii
TTGGGACACATCATAGGGGAAAAAGGGGTACAGGTACACCAGGAGAAAATAACAGCCATTAGGGAATGGCCTACTCCAAAAACACTCACAGAACTGAGGGGATTCCTGGGCCTATGCACATACTATAGGAAATTTGTCAAAGGTTTTTCTCAACTGTGCGCACCCTTGACTGACCTGACCAAAAATGGGTCCTTCAAATGGAATGATGAGGCCCAAGTCACGATGGATAAAATGAAAGAGGTCATGAGCACCTTCCCAGTTCTAGCTCTTCCTGATTTCAGCATACCCTTCACTTTGGAGTGTGATGCCTCGGGGGAAGGTATAGGGGCCATGTTGATGCAGAACATACACTCCCTTGCCTATGAAATTCGGAAACTCAGGGGTCCTGAACTACTTTACAACATTTACGACAAAGAAATGTTGGCTATCATGCATGCACTAGCCAAATTCAGGCAATATTTGGTAGGTGCAAGGTTTGTGGTCAAATCAGACCATAATAGTCTTAAATATCTATTGGAGCAGAAGGATTTGAATGAAAGACAACAAAAATGGGTAAGCAAAATACAAGCCTACGAATTTGACATTGAATTCATCAAAGGAAAGAACAACGCAGTGGCCGATGCATTATCCAGAAGGCCATCCATTTTTGCCATGTCTGGTATGTCAGTCGACTGGAGGGAACACTTGATAGTGGAATATGCAAAGGATCAGTTCGCTTGTCAATTTTTGGACGGTCAAATACATGATGACAACTTCAGGGTCATAAATGACCTCATCTATTACAAAGGTCGGATCGTTTTAGTTCCTGGATCAACTCTCAAAGCTAAGATCCTGCATGCATGTCATAACTCACCAGTAGCGGGGCATCATGGCATCAGTAAGACATACAGGCAGGTGAGAAAAAGGTTTGCATGGAAAGGCCTCAAGGAATATGTGATGAAGCATGTCAAAGAATGCACAGCATGCCAAGAAAACAAGGATGAGCACACACACCCTGCAGGACTGTTGCAGCCCTTACCTATTCCAAAGCACAAGTGGGAAAGTACATCCATGGATTTCATCACCGGGTTGCCAGAGCACAGGGGAAAGATTGCATTTTCATGGTGGTAGACAGGTTGACGAAGTTTGCACATTTTTTTCCCATAGCCACAGACTTCAGTGCAACACAGGTGGCCAAATTATTTTTCAGAGAGGTGTTCAGACTACACGACCTACCCAAAACCATCATCAGTGACAAGGACAACAGATTCATGAGTACGTTTGGTAGGAGTTGTTCAGATTAGTGGGTACGACATTGACTCCTAGTACTAGCTATCACCCTCAGACAGATGGTTAGACTAAGATAGTCAACAAATGGGTGGAAGGTTACCTCAGAAACTACATAGCAGGACAACAGAAAGCATGGGTCAGATGGTTACATTTGGGAGAATATTGCTACAACACCACCCAACATATGTCCATTGGTATGTCACCCTTCAGAGCTTTATATAGCTATGATCCTTTATCATTTGTGGAGATTGCATTTGGTGACAGCAGGGCTCCGATGGTACAGGATTGGATACAGTAGAGCCAAGACATTCTCAGGGAATTGAAGGATCATTTATAGAGGGCGCAAAATCAACAAAAGGTCCAAGCAGACAAGCACAAAGTTGATCGTACCTTTGAGGTTGGTGATTTAGTCTATTTGAGGTTGCAACCATATMGGAAGGCCTCCATTAAAAGAAGCGGAGCAGAGAAACTGCAGCCAAATTTCTTTGGACCTTACAGAGTCAGTAGGAGGATAGGGGCAGTAGCTTATGAGCTGGAGCTTCCACAGGGTAGCAAAATTCACAACGTCTTCCATGTCTCGTGCCTTAAGAAAGCCCTCGGTCAATATGTCAGGCCTATTGAGGCATTACCTCCCATGGAAGAGGAGGGACAACTTGTTTTGATTCCAGAGGAGGTGTTAGAAGTCCAAGAGAAGAGGCTCTGAAACCGAAGCATCAAGGAGTATCTGATCAGGTGGAAGGATTTACCCATTGAGGATGCCACTTGGCAGAAGGAGCACGTGGTTAGAGAAGCAGGTTTGGAATTTCTTGAGGACAAGCAATTTCAAGCAGGGGAGACTGTAATGTCCCCCACCTCTTAGAGAGGTAATGAGGAGACTTAGTGGCCTGGGCACCCCCACCAGGTCATAGTCTCACACTGAAGGGGGGAAAAGTCAAGAAGTTAAAAGTTATATTTTTAAGTTGACTTAAGAAAGGAAAAGGAAAGAAGTAAAAGATAACTCAACAGAAGAATAGAATATTAACCCTGGGAGTTAAACTAACTTAACAGAGAATTAGAAGGAAAAGTATAAGTAAGAGGCTGGGGTGCACCTATTACTCATTCTGGTTTTGGATTAGCATTTGCTATTGCTCTTGAGCATTCAGTTTGGGGGTTTTTCTGTACAAACCCTTGTGAGCAAATCAGTGGTGAAATATCCACTCACCTTGTTCCACAGCTTGGTCTCGGGGATGAAAGACTCCTCCACACCATTCTAGTCTCGGGGCCAGTTTATCGAGGGAGGTTCGATCCAGCTTATCTTGAGGGCCTAGGGCCATTCCGACAGTTGGGTTTTGTTTGGAGGGGTAGGACCACTAGTTTGAGGTATTTTCTAGAGGTTTATCATCATTCTATATTTGTCTGTAGATTGAGACGTCGTGGAGCCATAGGGGATGTCCTATGATTCAGTAAAACTCAGATATAGGGAGATCTTCTTGAGATCTGAGCCCAAAACTTCTCCCACGGGGTTCTCATAGCCCGATCTATATTCTTGGAGAGTTTTAGAGAATTTGGAGGCCTCCTTCATCGGGGTTGAACCAACTAGGGTTTCAGTCATCTAGTGGGGCACACCATTCAGTGAAGAATTCAGATCTATGGGGTTTGAGAGTGGATTTGGGAATTTGGACATCTGGGTTTTCCTTACAGTTGTCCGATTTATCATTTGGCATATTTCTCGGGATGATTGGACACTTTTGGTAGCAGGGAAGAATTATTCAGGGCTTCAGCATTCTAGCGGGATGGGGCACTTTCCAGCTTGGAGGTTGAGCATTAGTGCGGCTCAGATCTGCTTGATTTAGTCTTGATTGTATATCCAGCCTTTGGAGGCTTATTTTGTATTGTCGGGAGCATTTTGTAGCAGCTCATATCTATTGCTTGTATCACCATCTGAGGTTTATGCCAGATCGGCCATCTATTGTATTGATCTTACATTGCTCATAATAAAAAGGTCAGATCTTTGCTTGTGCTTCTACATCTTGAATATATTGTGATCTTCATGTGTTGATGAATCTTGTATGCACTTAATAACTCAATAAATTAGTAGTAGTTAGTGATTCCAAGAAAGAATTTGGCTTGGGATCATTACACAATAACAGTAAGGAAGGTCTACACCATCCCTTACCAATACCCACTATACCTTGGGAAAGCATTTCCATGCATTTTGTGGGTGGTTTACCAACCACGTGGAAGGGACAATCAGAGATGATTTTAGGGGCCAAATTTCGCTCATGGGCTAATTTTCCATGGTTTTTCCGAAAAACATATTCGTTATTCTAAAAATGATTCACCCAAATTCTATAGGATGAAATTATTTTACCTTAAACATAGCCAAAACTTTATACAAACTATATAAAATCCTTATAAATTTGAATATTTTTACAAAAATAATGCCAAACATTTTATAGTTGGCATATGAAGGATTAGTAAGATTCGCCAAGGTTTCTACATTTTAAAATAAATTTCCATCCTTAAAACCATCCCTGAGGGACATGACTATTTATTTGTGGTAATCGACATGTTCAATAAAATGTGCATTCTCATTCCTTGTAAAATGACCATCAAGGGACAAGAGGCAGCATACTTGTTCTTTGAACATGTATAGGTGTACTTTAGGATACCAAGGAGCGTCATCTAAAATAGGGACAATAAATTTCTGAGTTCCTTTTGTACTTTTTTGTGGGAGAATATGGACATTGAGTTTAATAGGTCTACATCATTCCATTCACAGATAGATGGGAAGGAGAAATTAATAAATAAGAATTTTGTGTAGCTTTTGATGGGTTACAATAAGAAACATCCAAAGACCTGGGATGAAAATATAATCTATATGAAATACTCTTATAACATATTAGTCCAGACTTCTACTGGTAAGTTGCCTTTTGAAACTTTCTTTAGATATTTTCTACTTTCACACTTAGATGTTGTATATGGATAGAAAGGAGGAATAAGGGAGAAGGTCACAACATATGCATTAAAAGTGGGAATTTATTTTGAGAATATCTGGAAGATCCATTTGCAAATATAAGAGACACTGAAGAAGTCACATGAAAAGTACAAGGCTAGACATTACCATCACATAATAGAGATAACATTCATAGTGGGATATAGAGTATGGTTACAACTGAATACAGAAATACTACAGGGTCCTAGTAAGAATATCAAGGCTCTACGGTATGGTCCTTTTGAGGTATTAAAAAAGGTGGGATACAACACCTATAGACTCAATCTACCTCTGTACATGTGAATTTATAGATAAATGAATGTGGAGAATAGAAAAATCTATGAGCCCTCCATATTTTGGAGGAGGAACAAGTCCTCCCTTCCATAGTGGATTTAGCACTAGATTCTCAGGTAGAGTTGGAAGAGGACACCATTTTGTAGAAGTGGTCCAGAACTACAAGAAAAGGGTAGCATGACCTTTGGCAAGTTGGGTTGAAAGGACAACTTCCAGGCAAAGCAAGGTGGTACTCCAAGGATAAGGTAGAGGAAACATTTCCTCACCTCATTAAATAAATCTTTTGGGGACCAAAATCCTCCCTAAATGGGGAGCATGGAAATTGTTATGGGATATATATCACCCATGGACTAATTTTCCATGTTTTTTTCCCAAAAAAGGATTCACCAATTTCCATTTTTTCTAAAAATAATTCATCAAAGTTTTATAGAATAAAGTTATTTTACCTTACAAATAACCCAAATTTTATACAAAATATACAAAATCTTTAGAAATTTGAATATTTTTTAAAAGTTGTTGCCAAACATTTTATAGTTTGCATATTAAGGACTAGTAATATTCACTAAGGTTTCTACACTTTAAAAGAAATTTCCATTCTTAAAATTATCCCTGATGGGGAGGTATGATCTGTATTGGATCATTATATTATTTTTCATCTTTTTCAATGCTTTTAGAGAGGAAAAAATTATAGGAATAATATTGTATGGTGATTTTAATGGGAGGTCCCAATTTGGAAAATTAGAGGTTTGAAACCTTCCATAGCCATTTTGAGGCATAAAATGAAATTTATTTTGTTCAAAATTTTTCAACATGGCTCAGACCCTATGATGTTATTGTATACACCTAGACCTTTCAAACAATGAAAAAATGGTGTCAATCAGAGCTTGGATGAAAACATTATGCTTCCCGCAAGTTGACCTATGTTGTTGACCACCATGGTATTGTTGAATGTATGCTTATACTGGGGGGGTGAATTAGTATAAGAATATTTTTACTTTATTTAACCACCCATAAATCATTCATTAAATGAGAAACAATAATCACATATAAACTCAAATCATAATGCATAGAGTTTAACATGGAAATGTGAACAAGGGAAAACCATACAAATTATCTTTATAAATTCATGTAGGCACCAACCTACTATTACAAATATTGTAGGAACCAACCTACTAAATAAACTGATACCCTTTATTCAGCACCAACACAGTAAGACGTATGCACCAACCTACTAGAGACACTAATCTCCTCAAATGAGCACCAACTTACCAACATCTATAGGCACCAACCTATTGTTACAATATTTGCAAGAACCAACCTGGTGGAGACACCAATCCCGTCAGCTACGAACCAAATCAACAAGATACATGTAGACACCAATACAAGATCTCCATACACAAAGTAATTTTGAATTCACCTCCATGCTTCATTCCATAGACAATCCTTCAAACCCTAGTCACATGTAGACTTCATGCCCTAGCCAGTCTCATAGCATCATTATAGAATATAATCCCTGATGAATATATCACAACCTCATAATAGAT
Organism: Picea engelmannii; assembly: GCA_009831015.1. Lineage (NCBI taxonomy): Eukaryota > Viridiplantae > Streptophyta > Pinopsida > Pinales > Pinaceae > Picea > Picea engelmannii. The sequence continues at coordinate 561,453 of ML777772.1, forward strand.
CACACGACAACATCACGCTGATGACAACATCACAACCTCATAATGACACACACGACAACATCACAGTAACGACAACATCAAAACATTAGAATAGTGCACAAGGAAACATCACAATAAAACAACATCACAACATCACAACATCATAATAATGTATATCGCAGGATCAAAGTGAGGGCAACATCACATACCTTTAGTGCACCTTGAGAAGAAAAAGACCCCAAGAAAATCTGTTAGACTTCTCTTCCACATATTTAGATCCCAAAAAGACACCCCAACACCTTTAGCACACCTCAGATTACTTATGTGCACTTCAGACTTGATCTCTTGCTTGATTTCACTACAAATGTTGACATCTAACCTATATTTATAGTAATTATATCCCCACATTCAGGGTCGATCTGTAAATATTGGTTGAGCCGACTTCAATTTTATGGCTGGGTTGGCAGACAAAAAATTTCATATCTCCTCATTCCTAGGGAGTTAGAGGGAATTTCGTATATCATTAGAAATTTATCGGAATAATCTTTCCAACTATATATCTTGTGGTCCAATTTGAGATAGGTATGTAGGGTAAACATTCCTTCAAATATAGGTTATCCAAACAATATCCATATTGCAATATTTGTCTTGGACATATGTAGGCTTGAAATATTTATCTCGGACATATGTAGTCTCCCCCCATCTTTAACATCAATGAAAAAAATATTTCCAAAAATATCCCCCTTTGTCATTGATGGAAACCCTTAGTTAATTATGTAATACTCCCTCTATTTGCAACTATCATTGTGTTTGCAATTGTTCCTCTTTCTGCAACTTCTCCCCATTTCACATAAATGGAAAAGGGATGCTCCACTTGATCTTGTGCTTCCCTTTACTAATAATATGAGAGAGATATCACTCCCATACCACATATTTCTCCTTTGAATTTATCGATTATGTATACATATATTGAGGTTTTATTTTAGTTTTCCAATAATATTCCTAAACTTTCTTTTCTTATTTCACACCCATTAAAATTAAATGTGAGATTGCAACCTTTACTAGACATTTGGTTGACACTTGTAAGATTATTCTTTAACCCTTAAACATACAAGACATTATGCCTCTTATTTTTCCATTATCAAGACTAACAATACATTTTCCAACTATCCTTACATAAGCCTTATCTCTAAAAGTAACATTGTCTCCTTTCTCTTCCTTCAAGGTGAGAAACTTGGTCTGGTCCCCTGTCATGTGTTTTGAACATCCATTGTCAATGTACCATTGGTTCCTTTCATTTTCAGAATAAAGTGCAAGTCTACATTCTTCCTTCTTATGTTCTTCTTGCTTCCTTTTCCACAGAGTGGTGTATTCTTGTCTATAATTGGCAAGGACATCTTCTTCCCCGTTTTGTTTAGGAGACTTTATCATGTTGCTTCTATAGTCACATGCTATGTGGTCCTACTTATTTCACTTATAACATTCAATATCAAGTAGATAAAAAAAAGAATTGTAGTTTATGTTAGTAAACCCATAAGAACTTCTTTTTTTTTGCTCACATAATCATCCTTTGAGGTTTTGTAAGAACCTTTATATCTATCTCTCATAATCATCCTTTGAGGTTTTATAAGAACCTCTATTAATATCTCTAGATTTAATATCTATATCTATCTCTCATAACAAGAATTGTAGCTTTTTTTACAATCTATTGCTTGAGAGATTTTGTAGATCTACAGGTTTTGTAAGAAGCTCTAGATCTACAATCTATTGCTTTATGACCAAAATTATTGCAAGAAAAAAAATAGCCAAGAAATATATTTCGGTATTGGTTTGTGAAATGTCTTTGTGGTGGAGACACTCTTCTAAACTCATTCTTGTTGTTCTTTTGAGAAGAATCGGTTTTTTGTTGGTCATCATTTCCTTTCCAATTGCTTCTTTCATTATTGTTGGAGCTTCTAAGAATATTAGCACAAATTTAATGATTTTCTTGATTTTTTTTCTAATGTCTTGTGACTTTAATGCTTGCATATCCCTCAGTGGTATTTTGTTTATCGTCGTAGCTGAGACCTGTCTTGATGAATGGTGACTTTTAGAAACTGAGAATATTATCTAAGATTTAGAACTCTTTCCAAAATTCAAGCTTATATTCAACTGATCAATTGTTTTCTCTAGTTCCTTTCTTAATAAAACTATTTCAACTTATAGCTTCTCGCAATCTTCTTCATTTTCTTTCAACTAGATTCTCACCACTTGTTCTATCCTCTTTACCTCTTCTATTTGATTCTTCAGGATAATAACTATGTTCTTTGTTTCTTAAAGATCATTGTCATTCTTTCATGTTTCTATAGTTTCTCCTTCTTATTAATATTCTCTCCCCTAAGTCTATCTATTTCCTTTAAGGCACTAACGAGTTCTACTTCAGGATTCACTTCCCCATAAATATATTCTTCTTCTTAATCTATATTTGTTTTCTAATTATCTTCATTTTCTTCATCGACAAGTTTTGTTTCCATCATTATGGAGATATATTCTTCTTTATCATAACTATCTTCTTGTTCTTTGAGTTTTATAGATTCTCATTTTATATTTCTCACAACTTGTGCTTATTCTATCTCTATCTCATAGAGGGAACAATCATCGGATCCCTCTTCACCAGATATCTCTTTATACATTTTTTGTAGCTTGTCCCAAATCTATTCAGTTCTTGTACACTTCATTACCTTGAAAATATCATAATATGGTAGGCCACTCAAGATGACCTTTATTTATTTTTCATTGTTTTCACTTGACTCCTTCCTAACTTCATCTATATAAATTCTTGTGACTAATTCCCAACTACCAAATCGAAGGGCTTGCAAATATACTTCATTCTCATAGTCCATTTTGCATAGTTTGTTCCATTGAAAAAAGGAGATCTGTTTGTAGGGAGACCTTCCTTACAATCCACACCTGCTCAGGATCTTCCTTCCAATGGTTAAACTATTTCTTAAGGAACCAACTCCGATACCGATTGTTGAACTTATGCTTATACTGAGAGGGTGGGGTGAATCAGTATAAGATAATTTTTACTTTATTTAACCATTCATCAATCATTCATGAGATGAGAAATAATAATCACATAAACTCAAATCATAATGCACAGATTTTAACATGGAAACCCAATCGGGGGAAAACCATAAATATTATCTTTTTATATTCATGTAGGAACCAAACTACTATTACAAATATTGTAGGCACCAACCTACTGAAAACACCAAAATCCTTTAATGAGCACCAACTCAACAATATGTAGAAACCAACCTACTAGAAACACCAATATCCTCAACTAAGCACCAACTCAACAACACCTATAGACACCAATCTATTGTTATCATATTTGCAAGCACCAACCTGTTAGAGACACTAATCCCCTCACCTGAGAAACAACTCAATAATATATGTGTAGACACCAATCCAATATCTCCATATAAATAATACTTTTGACATCACCTTCATACTTCATTCAATAGACAATATTTCAAACCCTAGTCACATGTATCCTTCATTCCCTAGCCAATGTCATAATCCATGATGACAACATCACAACCTCATAATAGGGAACACGACAACATAACAATGATGAAAAAATCACAACCTAAAAATAACACACACGACAACATCACATTGATGGAAACATCACAACATCATAATATCATAGATGACATCATCACAATGATGGAAACATCACAACATCATATTATCGCATATGAAAACATCGTAGTGATGAAAACATCACATACCTATAGTGCACCTTGAGAACAATAAAGACCACAAGAAAATCCCTTAGACTTCTCTTGCACACTTTTAGATCCAGAAAATACACCCCGACACCTTTAGCGCACCTCAGATCATTTATGTGCACCTCAATCTTGATATATTCCTTGGTTTCACTACAAATGTGCACATCTAATTTGTATTTATAGTAATTGTTTCCCCCTTTCAAGGTCGACCTTTAAATACTAGTTGAGCCAGCCTCAATTTTTTAGTTGGGTTGTCAGATGGAAAAATTCATATCTTCTCATTCCTAGGAAGTTAGAAGGAATGCAATATATTTTTGGGAAGGTGTTAGAATAATATTTCCAGCCATATAATTTGTGCTCACATTTACGCTAGGTATGTAGGGTAAAAATGTCTTCAAATATATGGTATCCAAATAATCTCCATATTTCAATCTTTGTCTTGTACATATGTAGACTTGTAATATTTATCTTGGACATTTGTAGTCTCCCCCCGTCTTTGACATCAATGAAAAAAACATTTCGAAAAGGTACGATGGATGTCAAATCAACCACTATTATGCATGCATATGTGGCTAACCGTGTGAGAAATTTGATGAATATTCTATAATGTCTAAAACCTTATCATAATTGAGGGTTCAACAATTAAAAACCCTAACCCTAAATGGCTATCGGGTTGTGTTAAATACCGTTTAATTGGGAGGAGAAGGGGTTCCATTCTATGTTATTGTATTTTTTTCCATAGCAAAGTAGAACAATTGGGATTGGGAAATTAGAGAGCATGACAGAGGGGGTTAAAGTTATGTAGAAACTTAACATGCCATAGGTATTAGGAAAATCCATAGAGAGTGCATTCTACTTTGTACTTGTATTATTTCCATACCAGAGAAAAGAGAGTAAATAAGCCTCACCTTCTAGATGGTTTTTATCCCCTAGGGGTTTCCCAAAGTAAATCTTTGTGTTATTTTGTGGATGATGTGTGATAGTATTTTACTATTCTTTATCTTCCCACATTTTATCTATTTCATGCATAAGTAGAATATAAGTAAATAAAGGTTTTGTAATATAAATGAATTTAACCTTCATAGTGTATATTTAAGTTTTATATATCAAATATGCTATGATGAACTGTTCCAGTGGAATATCCATGATAATTTGTAGATCAATGTTGTTTTTATTGGGATCCATGCTATGTTTCTTGGGATCCATGGAATTATTGGGATATGTGTCACTACATTGGAATCCATGATAATGCATTAGGTGATGATAGGAATTCCACATCATCACAAATTTCCACATGGAATACTTTAGGAGAGTATCCCTTCTCAATTGGACTATAAATTCCATGAGAGGAACTAGTTGTACTTCCTTTACTCAGATGTGGGGATAATTGAGGTTGTTGAGGTTCATTACATTGGGCGAGATGAGGTTATAGTGGTTAAAGGTGGTTATGGCATCAATGATCACACATTATATTATTTTATTGATGGGCTCCTAGATTTTGGGTACCACACATGCCACTCTTCATTGCGTTCTCACCTTGGACATTCCATTTGTGTGGCATGATGTCATTTCTCTTAGGTCACACTATATCTTAAGATTCCTCATTTCTCACTTCATGGAGTTGGTTAGAGGAGTTCCCTTGTTCCTTGGAATTTTGTGACCATGCATCACATATTCAAGCAGGTTGTTGGCATGTTTTATGGAGGGAACAGTTGTTATCTAGCACCTTGTACCACACTTGTGGCATATTTGAGCATATTCTGGAGGGTGTGCATCACTTTGAGGGTTTATTTTATGGTTTTATGGATATACATTGTATTTCACCCATGGTTTTTCTTGAGCTTATGTTTTTTGCTCATGTTTTGAACTAGAACATTGTATTGAATTATTTTATTGGGAAGGCTCTTTATCTATATAAGGAGGGAGCCTCCTCATTTTTCATTTATATTTGGAGAATATAAGAAATCACTTGGTCTATATTTATCTGTGTTATTGTTTTATATTTGCATCTTTCTTGAGGATTTACTTGTTGAGCTTCTAGCAAAAATATTTGAATGCACATAGATGAAGGTGGATGCAAGTGATAAAAAGGAGATATGAAAGGACCAACGTTCTACAACAAGAGGATCTTCATGAGGTAAACAAATTATTTTATTCATAGTCCTTAGCTATCTGTTTTCACATCTATGGTATTGAGTTTGCAAATATTCTTTTGATTTCTTTCTCTTACATTAGTAAGGAAATAGAGGTTACTTCTTATTACTTGGAGGAAATGGTCATACACTTCTCTCTCCACCAATACCTTGGAGAATCCAATTATCTTTTGGGAGAATGTTTTGGGTACACTCTAGGGTCTCCTAGAATCTCAATATTTTTTGCAAGGATAAAGCCTCAATAAGTGTTAAGTTGACCCCATAACCTAATAAGGGTAAGACACTAGACTTTTCATTCTCTTTCTATAACTTTTACATTTATTTTTCTTTCTTTACTTTGTTATATTGATATCTAAAGGTTTTGAGATTATTATCCTAAATTAAATTGCAATATCCAAGTCTTGATTTGAATTTTCTAAATCTAGCTATATTTGGATGTTGTTTGTGCTAGTCATTGGTTAATAGCTATATATATTGGAGATTCCATAAGTAAACTAGCTCAACTAGATAAAATTTGGGTTTAGATTTGATTTAAATATTGAAATATTCATATATCTAACCTATATCCTTACACAGACTCTAACATGCCTAATAGACCAAATCAAGGAGACAAAAATCCCCTATTTTGAGCACCAACTCAAGCATTCAACAATTGATCCGAAAGTATCTTTTAAACACTATGGTTGAGTTTTTAGAACATGAGTTCATTAACCATTTAGGAATTTGAATAAAAATGAATAATTAATGATGCAACATGGAAGCCATAATAAGATATACAGATCTAGAAATAAGCACAAGAATCAACAAACGATAACAACAAAAGTTGTTAACTGAGTTCGGTAATATCACCTACGTCTCTGGGCCTTTGTCTTAGTGGGTGAGGCTTTATTATTTCTCTTAAGAGATTCAAAATTACATCTAAAAGGTGTCAAATGGAATACAAAATGATCGTGCCTTGTTCTTCTAGATCTCAAGAACCCAACACAACTGACAACACTAAAAATGGATGAACGACGCTCCTAGAAATGGCCCACAAAGTTTCTCTCTTCAATGGTTTCCCTGCATAAAAATGGCTTTGGCTTTACGATTATTCAGCATTTCGCCTCTTCTGAACCTGTCAAGACTTCCAAGAACCTCTATTTTATATAGGCTTGAAGTTGGAACCAAAATCCCAACTTCCCCCCAAGATATGGCCTCAAAAAGAGCTCAAGATCCTCCAATAATGACCAAAATCTCCCAAAAAAGGATTTAAAATCAATTAAAATGTAATTATAAGGTTGAAACCCCAAATTAAGTGCATTTATGGGCAAATCCCCCCTGCGATCTGGGTCCCTGTTCATATGATGTTGCCATGTGGCCAAGCACTATGCGCTGACCCTCTAACCTTTCAATCCTGGTCATGTGGCTTGGCCATATGGCCACCACCTTAGCCTCCACGTGCCCCCTATCGTTGTTGGACCCTTGGTCTCTAGTCCCTGGTTGGTCAGGGATGGCTCTCATTGACCGAGGCTTATCCCCTAAACATGCGCCAAAGTATAAAGCGGATGGATGTGTGGTGTAGTCACATGCGATAGACCGTGAGCTTAAACCAAACGAAAATCCACACACCCACAATGGAGAAATGGTTACATGAGATGGTTATATGCGAAAGAGTCAAGGGTTGGGGCCTATCCCTGACCCTTTACTCTGCCACCATAATACAAATTTCAATTCAATTAATACATTTATACCACTGTTTACAAGGAACACCATGGGAAGGCTGGTAGCCTGACCTTGCCAAGTCACCCCCCTCTTTCCCAGAGGTCATGGCTTCGACTCCTATGGAGTCAATAAATTTTTCTAATACAAACAAACAGAGGGGTGCCATGTGTCAGCCCATGATTGGGCCATGTGGCACCATACCATTAGCCCCAATAAATGCCACATGTCAAAATATCATTAGTCCACTTGCCAACCATCATCTGCCTAGTCAACATGCCAACGCACCTGCCATGTCACTATACAATTGTATGGACTGTACGGTCAGCTTCCATATCAACACTGTATAGTCAGCAATTTTTTTTCCTGTTTGGCAAAATGAACAGAACATGATAACTTTCACATACGATGTTCATTTGAGCCCTTTCAAGTTGTGTTCGGTTCATAACGATGAAGACTACTCACACATCCATTTTGAAGTGATTCTGAGCACTCTGATTTTAGGCCTTCCTGGACCCATTTTGGTTCCTGGATCCATTTTGGATCACACCTCCCCACTAAGACCCTTTGGTCCTCCAAAAGTATACTAACCAGTCATCAAGTGCGGGATAGGCCACCCCACTTGTTCTTTGTCTTTAAACTCTTTCTTGTGCACCTGTCTCATCAAGATCAATTGCAAAACAACCATGACAACTGATAGCATATTGTTAGCCACTTGTACTCTGTCACATATTACTGAAGCCACTATCATCCATGTTGACAACAATATCAATGATAACATCAGAAATATGACTGCAAATGAGCTAATATGTTTGTAGTACTTGCACGGCATTATTTTATATTGAAGAAAAGTATGATTGAACTTCCATTCTACTATCATCTCATGTTCTTTCTTAAGATCAATTACTTGATTTGGCACAATTATAGGTGTGTCGATTGCATGAGCTATCTTCCTTAATTGTTCCATTGTTTGAAGAGATTGAGTTGCTTTTAATTGATGAGCATGTACAACATATTCCTTTCCTGCTTTGATTAAGTGATATTGATTTTGTTCCATGTAGAATATTTCTTTGTGATCATACAAATAAGGACTTCCTAAAACCATTCCACATTAATTGAGTGGCACTACATCACACATTACCTCATCCACAAACTTTGATGAAATTCCAAACTTTAATGTGCATTGATTTTTTATGTGAAATTTATGATTGTTGCTTATCCATTTAAGTGAGTAAGCTTTATGATGCATCTGCGTGTTTAATCCCAATTGTTTAACCACTTCCTCTAAAATCAAGTTATATTGAGATCCACTATCTATCAATGTGTCTACCTTAGTATGTCTCATTACGACCCTTATGTGAAACAATTTACTTCTAGAATCATATCCATCACCAATTTTACCTATCAAACCAACCGCTGTGATTTTAAATTCATCACCCGAATACGATCCAAAGTCTATTGGTTGTCATGTTTCTGCAACTGTTTTCCTCCCTTTCCTCTCTTTGAACCATTTCAGTCTCTTCTCGAGATGCAATTTCCATCAATGGTCATCATCATGCCCTTATTTCTTGCAATTCTTGCAAGAGAGTTTCTCTTCCTTTCTTTCCATTCCACTTCCTTTTGTCCTCTTTTCTCGAAGACGATTCCCATGATACACCAACACTTGTTTTCCCTACCTCATTGTATGTTGCTTGAAAAAAAACCTCATCAATATTAGTAGGTCCAAACATAAATACAATGTTACAATTATGTGCAGGTAAACATCTTATATACTTCATAAGAGTTTATTGGGTATGTAATGGAATATCTAACATTAATGCCATCTTACGAAATTCATTTGTGTATTCTTGCACTCTTTGTCCCTTTCTTAGTTTAATACCTTGCCATTCAATTGAATCCTTCTCTTTATAACCCAAAGGATAAAATTGTTTTCTAAGTGCAGAAACAAAAACTTGCCATGATGGAAATAAATTACCCACTTGTTGCGTGCCATTTTGCAACTTGCTTTGCCACCAAATGAGTGTTGTTCCTGCAATTCGAGGCGATGCCAATTTGATTTGAGTTGCCTCATCTTTGATTTGTTGCACACTACAATAAACTTCCATCTATCTGAACCAGTTATCAAGCATCTACAACAAGTCTTATTCTTTTGGTTTAAGGAACTGTAATATGTGGGAAGTGTTTGTAAACCCATCAAGACACTGAACAAGTCTTATTCTTCTTCCCTGCGATGAAAGTTTAATAGGTCAAAGATAACTTATTCACCCACTAAGTCGCCATTTGTTGGGACCCAACAAACCTCTTCTTTTTCCTTAATCAAAATCTAGGGTCCCTCGAAATTTTACTTGGGTTCTCATTTGTTTCCCTTTGACTTGATTGGATTTGTATTTATTTGCTTTGTTTCGAGGTTGGTTTGATTTTATATTCTTTTATTTTGTTTGTTTTGAATTTCATGAAATTTAAATGCCATTTCGTTTTTCTTTCTACAGAGTTTTAATGTTGATGGATGAGCTTCATAATTTGAGATTTTTCATTACGACACATATTTTCTATGACATTTGTTCACATTTGATCAAATTTGAATAAGGGAGAGACGAACATAGAAATCTTAATTTAAACGAAAACCTTAATTTTTATCAACTTTTACATTCTTTTAAATTATGATTATATTTTCATCTCTTCTCATTAACAATCATTTTCACAAAATCATTTGGTAGGTTTAATTAACTAAATTATTTTGTTAGTTTGCATCTCATTTCAATATAAAAATAAAATAATAAAAAAAAGAATTATCTATCATTTGTTTAATTTTGTGAAAACCCAAGATTGATATTTTTCTCCTCTCCATCAACTTGAAGCTTCTAGAGTTTTAAGATCATATTTGAAAGGAAAATATAAACAATGTTTGTTTAGAACTTATAGTTAGTGTAAATTCATTTTTTATTTTATTTTTCTAGATTTTGTTTTATTCACAATTTTTAGGCTATTAATTTAGGTTTTTTTTTGTTTCATAGGTTTCTATTATCAGTTATTTAGTACGGATATGATCATAGCTTGATTTTATTATCTAAATACATTCAAGATAATTGATCCAAAAATAATATTGGATTATTGCAAATAAATTATGAGCAACAACAAATGAGATTTGGAAATGCATTCAAGAACATACAGACGATGTTGAGGGACTCGTTTCAGCCAAACCATAAGGAAATTGAAGAAATGGTTGAAAACCCATCTCCAGAATGGACCCATTTAACTTGCACGCAAAATTTTTCCCAAACAAATGCAATATTTGAGAGATATTTGTGCCGCTTTACGAGGAAAATTTCAAGTGGAGGAAATTATTAGTGATGCCCAGACTGCTCATTCATTGTATAAATATATGAGAAAGTTCATAACCATGGGATCCAAGAAATTGAGAGGAGGACTTTTATCCTTTCTCTTTTGTATATTATTTCTTTTTAAAACTTATTTTCTTTTCAAATGGAGTAATGGATGGTTGAAATCTTTGGGAGAATGGACAAGTATTTTCAAAGAAGAATATGAAATTTCAGGTTGCTTAATGGCTTTTGTCGTCTAAGTAAAATGGTTTTATTTTCATTATAATATCTTCATATTCTTTGATTGATTAATTATGCATTGATTTAAATTAGCTTTAGTGTGTTTTATCAATACATGGTTAATTGCTATCATTTATATACTATTTTTTTCAATCTTTAAGAGTCTATTATCCCAAAAGTTATTCCTGGACCATATGATGAACACCAACTCTTGTTTTCCCTACCTCCATGTATTCTTCTTGAACAAAAACCTCATCAATATTAGTAGGTACGAACATAAATACAATGTTACGAATATGTCCAGGTAAACCTCCTATATACTTCATAAGAGTTTATTGGGTATGTAATGGAATATCTAACATTAATGCCATCTTACAAAATTCATTTGTGTATTCTTGCATTGTTTGTCCCTTTTTTAGTTTAATACCTTTCCATTCAATTAAATCATTCTCTTTATAACCCAAAGGATGAAATTGTTTTCTAAGTGCAGAAACAAAAACTTGCCATGATGGAAATACATTACCCACTTGTTGCGTGCCATTTTGCAACTTGCTTTGCCACCAGATGAGTGTTGTTCCTACAAGTCGAAGTGATGCCAATTTGATTTGAGTTACCTCATCTTTGATTTGTTGCACACTACAATAGACTTCCATCTGTCTGACCCAGCTATCAAGCCTCTCTACATTGACGTCACCATCATACATCGGTATTTCAAACTTCACATCAAGATTAAGTAAAGGCATATCATTTTTATGTTTATGGAAATATTTTCTTGTGAGATTTGGAAGTTGTACTTGAAGAAAAAGAAGTTGATGGAGAAGAAGGAGGTGAAGGAGGAGGTTTAGGAGGATCCTCTCCTTATTCACTTTTTGCCTTTGAAGATTCACCTAGAATCGGTCTCTTTCGCTCCAAGTAATCATCATATAGAACCTTCACCATCTCTGACATGGCAAAGAAAGTCTTTCGAAACTATTTCTCCTCATGAGAAAGTCCCTCTTTCGATGTCATTTTTTCACTTTGAGAAGTTCTCTTTCTCGATCCAATCTCACGATTCGCTTCAACAAGATTGCCTTTACCACGATTCAGCCTTTCCCTGATAATCATGCAAACTCAAAAACCAACTGTCAACTAGCTCTGATACCACTTGATACGAAAATATCTTTTAAAGACTATGGTTGAGTTTTCAAAACATGATTTCATTAACCATTTAGGAATTTGAAGAAAAAGGAAGAATTACTGATGTAACATGGAAGCCATAATAAGATATATAGATCTAGAAATAAGCAAAAGAATCAACAAACCATAACAACAAAAGTTGTTAACAGAGTTCGACAATATCGCCTACGTCTCCAGGCCTTTGTCTCAGTGGGTGAGGCTTTCTTATTTATCTTCAAATCTTCAAACGTACATATGAAAAGTGTCAAATGGAATACAAAATGATTTAGTTGTGTTCTGCTAGATCTCAAGAACCAAACACAACTAACGAAATTGAAAGCGGATGAACGAAGCTTTCAAAAATGGCCTGCAAAGTTTCTCTCCTCAATGGCTTCCATTCATAAAAATGGCTTTGGCTTTACAATTCTTCAACATTTCTCCTCTTCTAAACCTATCAAGGCTGCCAAGAACCTCTGGGTTATATAGTCTTGAAGTTGGCAACAAACTCCCAACTTCCCCCCAAGATCTGGCCTCAAAACGAGCTCAAGATCCTCCAATAATGGCCAAAATCTCCCAAAACAAAGTTAAAAATCAATTAAAATATAATTATAAGGTTGAAAAAACAAATTAGGTGCATTTCTAGGCACATCCCCCTTGTGATCCGGTCCCCTGGTCATATGGCATTTCCATGTGGCCAATCGCTAGCCCCCTAACCTTCTGATCCTGGTCACATGGCTTGGCGATATGGCTGTCACCTTAGCCTTCACATGCCTCCTATCATTTTTAAACCCCTAGTCTCCAGCCCCTAGTCGAGCAGGGTTAGCCCCCACCAACTGGGGATTATCCCGTAAACCCACTCTAAAGTATAAATCAAATGGACGTCTGGTGTAGTCACATGTGATAAACCGTGAGCTTAAACCAAACAAAAATCTGCACACCCACAGTGGAGGAGTGGTTATATGAGATGGTCATATGCGAAAGCTTCTAGGGTTGGGGCCTAGCCCCATCCATTTACTCTGCCACCATAATAAAAATTTCAATTCAATTAATACATTTAGACTATAGTTAACAAGGAACACCGTGGGTGGGCTGGTATCCCGTCTCTGCCAAGTTGTTGCCCCCTGCCTAGAGGTCGCGGGTTCAACTCCTATCGATTCAATAACTTTTTCCAATACAAACTAACATAGGGGTGCAACATGGCATCCCACGACTGGGCCACGTGGCACCATACCATTAGCCCCAATAAATGTCATGTGTCAAAATATCATTCGTCCACCTGTCAGCCATCATCTTCCCAGTTAGCATGCCAATGCACCTGCCACATCAATATACGGTCGTATGGACTGTACAGTCAGCTTCGACATCAACACTGTATTAATTGTACAATGAGTAAAAATTTTGCATGTTTGGCAAAACAAATAGAACTTGATATCTTTCGCATATGGTGTCTGTTTGAGCCCGTTCAGGTTGCGTTGGATTTGTAATGACGATGCCTACACACAAGTCTATTTTGAAGCAGTTCAGAGCACTTTGATTTTAGGCTTTCCTAGACCCGTTTTGGTTCCTGGATCCATTTTGGATCAACAATCCCCTATTTTGAGTACCAAATCAAGGAGATAACAATCCCCCATTTTTCAAGCACCAACTTGAGGAAGTTGTAACTTCCTATTTTTTAGGATCTAACTTGTAGAGGAATTTAATCCTCCCTTGCTCCACCCTTCCACACCCATTGCATTTTTTAATCTTCAAACTTCAATTTTTTCATTTGGCCTCTGTTGACAAGCATGAATGACACACCATCAACTAGAAGGTTAGATTCGAACCGAGGTTGTCTAATTAACCCAAGTTATTTGGTATGATCTGACCCGACGATTTTAATGGCTCTGTTAGCCAAAAAAAGTCCTAAAAATAATAAAAGAAATAAACTAATCTAAAGCTATGATTCTAAAAAATGATATATTACTTACTAATGTTTATTAAAAAGAAACGTGAATATACAAATGATTATAAACAATCTATATACAATATACAAGGTTTACTTGAAATTTTGTGAAAATGAATGTTCATAATAATGTTTCAAAATAAGATAAACTAAGCTAAATTCATCTGTCTGTATTTGTATGAACTCCTCTTAACCTATGTCAAGTGTAAACCTATGACAAAAGAAAGCATAATACTTCCTGAAGAAATTCAAGGAAGTGTTTCATATTCTGGAGCGAGTTTATAACGACAAAAAGACAAATAATTATACATCTTGTGACCTTGAAATGTCCAATAACTGAAAATGAAAGAAATTTCAATTCTCAAGAATGGTGTTACCATCTATCTAGCATTAGATGTAAACTCAAAATACTTGAATAGATGATTAGTCACATATATAAATTAAACCAAAAGATAATGAACAACATAAAGAAAAGAATGATATAAAATATTATGTGCAGAACTCACTAAAGCTAATTCGACAAGATAACATTTCACATCAAGAAATTACATTAGAAGACAATGAAAAAACACTACAAATTCTACATAGGACGAAAGCCAGAGAGTAATCTGCTTTTTGATATAGCTTCAAAAAAATATGTTCATCATATGGTCGAGGAAGAACTTTTGGGATAATAGACTCTTAAAGATTGAAAAAAATAATATATAAATGATAGCAATTAACCATGTATTGATAAACCAGACTAAATCTAATTTAAATCAATGCATAATCAATTATTCAAAGAATATGAAGATATTATAATGAAAATAAAACCATTTTACTCATAGGACAAAAGCCATTAAACAACCTGAAATTCCATATTCTTCTTTGAAAATACTTGTCCATTCTCCCAAAGATTCCAACCATCCGTTACTCCATTTGAAAAGAAAAAAAATTTACAAAAGAGAAAGGATAAAAATCCTCCTCTCAATTTCTTGGATCCCCTGGTTCTGATCTTTCTCATCTATTTATACAATGAATGAATAGTCTGGGCATCACTAATAATTTTCACCACCTAAAATTTGTCTCGTAAAGAGACAAACATCTCTCAAATCGTGCATTTGTTTGGGAAAATTTTGGCGGGTAGGCTAAATGGGTCCATTCTGGAGATGGGTTTTCAACGGGACTTGTTACAGTTTGGCTGAAACAAGTCCTGCAACATCGTCTGTGTGTTCTTGAACGCATTTCCAAATCTCATTTGTTGTTGTTCATAATTTATTTGCAACAATCCAATATTATTTTTGGATCAGTTATCTTGAATGTATTTAGATAATAAAATCAAGCCATGATCAAATCCGTACCAAATCACTGATAATAGAAACCTCTGAAACAAAAAGAAACCTAAATTAATAACCTAAAAATTGTGAATAAAACAAAACCTAGAACAATAAAATAAAAAATGAATTTAAACTAACTATAAGTTCTAAACAAACATTGTTTATATTTTCCTTTCAAATATGATCTTAAAATTCTAGAAGCTTCAAGTTGATGGAGAGCAGAAAAATATTAATTTTGGGTTTTCACAAAATCAAACAAATGATAGATAATTCTTTTTATTAAATTATTTTATTTTTATTTTGAAATGAGATGCAAACTAACAAAATAATTTAATTAATTAAACCTACCAAATGATTTTGTGAAAATGATTGTTAATGAGAAAAAGATGAAAACATAATCATAATTTAAAAGAAAGTAAAAGTTGATAAAAATTAAGGTTTTCGTTTAAATTAAGATTTCTATGTTCGTCTCTCCCTTATTTAGATTTGATCAAAAGTGAACAAATATCATAGAAAAGATGTGTTGTAATAAAAAATCTCAAATTATGAAGCTCATCCATCAACATTAAAACTCTATAGAAAGAAAAATGAAATGGCATTTAAATTCCATGAAATTCGACACAAACAAAACAAAAGAATATAAAATCAAACCAACCTCGAAACAAAGCAAACCAATACAAATCCAATCAAGTCAAAGGGAAACAAACAAAAAATCCAAGTAAAATTTCGAGGGACCCTAGATTTTGATTAAAGAAAAAGAAGGGGGTTGTTGGGGCCCAACAAATGGTGACTTACTAGGTGAAGCAATTATCTTTGACCTATTAAACTTTCATCATAGGGAAGAAGAATAAGACTTGTCCAGTGTCTCGGTGGGTTTACAAACACTTCCCACACATTAAAGTGCTTATAGCATTTAGACATTTTGTAAAGGCTCATTAACAGGTAGAACGACATGTTCAATTCGAACCTTATGAATAACATAAGAAACCGAACGTGGTATAGAAAAACCGACCCCTACCGGCCTTCACATCTGATAAACTGTTTCAAAATTAAAATGAGGTTGTGCCATCTAGGTTTCAGAAAAATAATGGGAATACCTTTTGGATAGCAAGAGGATTTGCAGGAAACTAGGAACAAGCTCCATGGAACATCCCCCATTTTAGCATTCTTAAACTACTTTTCGCCTTTCAATGGGAGTCCTTTCGCCCAACTTATGAAATATTTTGTTATTTCAAACTGCATATCCCCGACCTTGGCCCTAAAACCATCAAAAGTTTGTGCAAAGGCCAGAGCAACCGAGAGGTTGTAGCCTTCGAATTTCCTGAGGAAGACATCCCACCCGTGAGACTTTAGGTAATCTATTACATCATCATGCGAAAAAGGGGCTTGGCAACCGTTTGGCTTAATTCGAACCACAAGTTTCATTGCCACCATGAAATAGATACAATGGATAACATAGGAGGTAGGTTTCGGCTTCCAAAAGATGAGAAACAAAGAGAGGTTTGTGTGAAATGTAATGGCATGAAAACTACAAAGTTTGGGAACTGTCATAACTTGGAAAAATGAGTTGGTGAAAATGAAAAAATGGAGAGCTCGTAGAACTATGAGCCATTACCCACAATGAATACCAAACCCTCCAACAGTACCAAACCGAAAATCGCATAATGAATGATCTCATTAATGCTCAGGACAACAAGGTGGATTGAAATCATGGGTACGACATGCTTCTATCAAGCGACATGAGTGTTGATATGAGTGTTGAGATCATGAGACCCATATCAAATGTTAAACCATTGTTTTGTGCATTTAGACATTTCACAAATTAAAACCAACTATCAACCATAGATCCATTTAAGTCGCGATACCCATAATACATAAAAATCATGATAGTGAATCGATCAATAAGTTCATAAAACTTGAAATTTAACAATATATGGGTGTCTACAAGTGAGATTTCTTAGGTAGAAGATATAAATACCAAACCAAGTTTTTATTTAAATTCATGCTTATAGTCATGAATTTAAAAACAAAAACAAATGAAAAACTCAATAAGATAAGTTAATCCCAATCATCCTCTCGAAGTTCAGAAACTTAAGTGTTTATGATGAATTTAAAAACAAAAACAAACGAAAATTCATATGAAAAACTCAATAAGATAAGTTAATCCCAATCATCCTCTCGAAGTTCAGAAACTTAAGCATTTATAAATGAAAGGTGGTGGCAGCTACAGAAAGATATAATTTTTTTTGTGGTGACTTTGATTATGATAAAAATCGAAAAAATAGATATTCTTATTAAATCATCGAGTCACACCTTATTTCAAGATCTTTTCTTGTTTATATAGTCATTCAACAAGTATATGGCATTGAACCATTGTGTCTCTTTGTAAATAACAATGAACCAATGTACTTATTCAATATAGGAATGTATCTCTTCATTATAAGTGTGTTCCTTTTCAATATAATATATTAATCATATTATTTTAAGTAATACAATGTCAATGAACCATTAAGCCTTTTAGATTGTTTAGTCAAGTGTTTTCGATTGAGTCAATAGATTTTGACTATCATGTTTTAATTCATTTTTTACCTTACCATAGGTAAATACCATAAGGTTTGAAAATACCACGTGCTCTTTCACTTTTACCCTTTTTCTTTAACTCCACTTTCACTTTTACCTTTTTCTTTAATCCAATTTCTCTTTTACTTTTTTCTTTATTCCACTTTCATATTTATTCATCTTTTACGTAAACTCCACTTCCACTTAACTTTTCAAATTTTATTATTTACTAAAGTCATATTTATATTTAATCTGCTTTCATTTCCACTTTTGAAACAACTCGTTTCCACTTATCTTTCCCACTCATGTATTTATCAAAGTGACACCAAGGTCACATTTCTATTTAATCACTTACTAAACTTTGACATAAATTTGATCAGTTACTAATCTTTGACATTAATGACAATTTATTCAATAATTGATTTCCTCAATGGATCTAACCATTGGTGGTTGCTAGAAATTGTTTGGGTTTGAAGGATCATCCACTTTGGCCTGGCAAGAATGATGACCAAACTTTTCTAGGAAATATCAACTACCATGTTGATTTGATAGACTAAAGGGTTCTTGGTGCTACATCAATAAATTTGCCTTGGACTACACTATGAAATGATAGTGCACGAGAAAGTATTCAAGAGGGCGACTCTCCAGTATTCATTTTTTCATCACGATCTTATCTCAACAAAATATACTACCACTTGGAAAACTTGACTAGACCAGTGTAGTAACTGAAATTGTTTCATTTTCATTCTTTCATTCTTTAAAGGCACTCGACCAGGCGATCCCCTATATTCTGGTAATCGATTGTGTTCCTATAACTCAGTATTCCTATAGATTTTACTGTAGTTCGATGTCATACTCCACTATGGTACTTCTTTTCTTCATGTTGACATCAATTCCAACACGATATTTCCATTAATCTCCCCCTTTGTCATTGATACAAACAAATTGTAAAACAAAATGCTCCCTAAACAATGAGTAATTGTTTTACCATTCTTTTCTCCCCCTTTGTCATAAATTTCAAGGCCTTTGATACTAGAATTAGGTTCATCACTATTTTTCTTGTCAGGCTTCTTTTGTTTTGAGTGACATTAATTGTCATTTTTTTTTCTTTCGCCCCCTGTCATAATGAATTTTTATTTATTTACTTTTTTTCTTAGATTTTCATATTCTTATTTAGGCAGGGGTTTAGTGAATATCTGTGCTATCTTCTCATTTGAAACAACATACTCCAATCTAACCTTTTTTTCACTAACTTTCTCTCTCAAGAAATGATACTTGATGGGTATGTGTTTGGTATTTGCATTCATGACTAGACTCTTGGAGATGTTAATGGAACTTGTATTGTCACAATAGATAGGTATAGACTGATTACATTCAATTTTAATATCCTCTAATGTTTGTATCATCCAAAATATTTAAGTGCAACATTCAATAGTTACAATACAATATATTCGACCTTTAATGTAGATAGTAAAATTGATGATTGTTTTCTACTTAACCATGAGACTAGAGATTCTACTAAGAAAAATGCATTTCCACTAGTGCTATTTTTTTCATCCACACTACCATCCCAATCAATATTTGTGTAGGAAATTAGTTAGCATCCTTTATTCCTAGGATACCATAAGCCAAAGTCTTATGTGCCCTTAAGATATTTAAATATTCTCTTGACATCCATCACATGTGAATCCTTAAGAGATGTAGTTAAATATAGTAGGCTCCCAACCATAGATCATAGATCTGTAGAGAGTTGAATCTATATAAGGTGTCTCATCTTCCTTGCTAATTTTTCCACTGATTGTCATTGAAGTGTTAACATGTACAATTTCATCCATTCAAAAAATTTTAAGTATCTCTTTTAAGTATTTGGATTGAGTAATAAACATTTTTTTTAGGTGACTGAGTGATTTGAAGTCTAAGAAAAATATTTGACTCTCAAATTATAGAAATTTCATACTCTTTTGAAATTTCTTGAGAAAATTTATAACTCTATTCATCATTGTTGCAGCCAAATATAATGTCATCCACATACACCACAGTGGCTAAAAAATTGTCTTTTCTAATTCTAAGATAGATAATGTTGTTAGAAATGTTTTGGAGGGCGAGTAGGCGGTCCACCAGAAAGACTTTGAAGCGTCCGTTCTGGTAGGCGGGCGGTCCCTCTTTTCTACGAAGGGGTGCGGGTATTGTTTTATTATGGCGAGTAAGACAAACGTAAATTCTACGGATCCATTGGAAACGGCACACATTCCATAATTTGGATTCATAATTCAAATAAATAGAGTCCCTTGACATAAGGTCTCACCAAACATAGA
>ML777772.1:582781-594622 GCA_009831015.1 Picea engelmannii
TTTAAACTTTTCAAAACTGTTAATATTCAGGGGCAGTGTTCAGATGTTAATACTGTTAAAACTTTTCAGCTGTTAAAATAAATATAAATTATCCAAAAATACCTCGCAGTTTATGGATTTTATAAATTATATTGGATACATGAATATCAATCTCTAATATTGATTTAGATATAAAATTTAGATTATCTAATTATTTAATATTAATTTTTATGTTACATGTTTATATTAATATAATAATAATAAATAATAATAATCTGTTTTTAAGGTCACGGCCAAGTCAGCACATTAAATTGGTGTATGAGACTTCTTTGTTTGTGCGATAAGGAACCCTCCTTCGTCCAACAATTTGACTAGTAAAGGCTACGAAGGTATACATACCCTACCCTCCTCTGGATTTGAACCTGTGACCTCTTAAGAAGAAACACATGTTCTTAACTATAAAAATTTATAATACATATTATTAAAAATAAAATAACCATGTAAAATTAAAAAAATCTTACTAAAATCTTCAATTTATACTTTTCCTTTTGTTAAAATCAATATATTCCTTCCCTATTAAAATAAAATAATGATGTTAGCTATCTTGTTTAGAGATCATTACATAAATGCAACTGAGAGTAAAGGGGAACCACGAACCACATCGTTGTACAGAGGGAAAATATATGAGATCCATGTTTGGATAGCTGGGATCCTTAACCCGTGATATCTGAAGCAATTACATGCAGTAAAAAATTAACAGTATTGGGCAGCCATGCACCACACCAGCGTGCGAAGCAAAAATATATGAGATCCATGTTTCGATTGACGGGTCCCTTAACGCGTTGGCAGCCAGACACCAATTGCATATAATAGAGAATATTGGGCAGCCAGGCACCACACCATTGTAAAAAGGAAAAGTATGGAGCACTTATTTTTTTTTAAGTCTTCATCCTCTATCCACTCATCGTCATGTTAAGATTCTATCCACTCATCCGAGGTCTCATCCGAGGTCATGTTAAGATTGGAATCAGGGATGCAATTAGAGGGCAAATTGTTTATCACAAGATAATTTTTTATAATATTTTTCGAGACCCTCTTGTTTGTGGGATAAGGGGAGGGATTTTAGTGCTAAAGTCTATGAAGGTATAGGTACCCTACCCCCTCTTGATTTGAACCTCAAGGAAATATATATTCTTAACTATTAAATATATGTTCTTAATTATTAGTCCCACTTAGGTTATATTATTAAAAGTCCTAAAAAGTAGAGGTTGTCTTCCTATCTCTCACATTCATAGATGCTTCAATATATAAGTGAAATAGGTTTTCTTGAATGCTGAATTGAAAGACACACTATTCCTATATTTAAAGTCATGATAAAAACAACCCATGAAATTATATGCACATATGATTAATCCTCTTTTAGCCAAGTTTTATGGAATCATTTTGGAAAAGACAAATTATGGTTGAAAGTCAAGGAAAATGACTAAAGAACAAGCTAGTTTTAGAGGTTATCATTCAACCATGCCCCACTTAATAACTAGTATGATTATTGGAGAGGATTGTTGAAGAATGAAAGTTGAAACCACACTCCTTTATTTCATGGGTGACTTGAGGAAAACATTTCAAATGGTGCTTAGAAATAAACTATGTGGTTCTTAGAAATAAACTATGGAAGGGATTACAAGATGTAAGAGTTTGGTCAAGACTTGCAACAATAAAGTT
The DNA here is from genome assembly GCA_009831015.1 of Picea engelmannii. NCBI lineage: Eukaryota > Viridiplantae > Streptophyta > Pinopsida > Pinales > Pinaceae > Picea > Picea engelmannii. The sequence continues at coordinate 584,483 of ML777772.1, forward strand.
GTTTGGGAAAGCAATTACTAAATTCAAGAATTATGAGGGTTGGTCAAAATGAATTAATTGTAATATAGGGAATATCCATTATCCTTCATCATTATACTAATGATATTGTTCTTTTCCTTAGGTGCCCTTTTGATATTGAGAAGATGTTAGGGACCTAACCCCTCACTTAGGTAGAATAATATATTTTGATGTAATAAATGTCAATATTGATAAGGCCTAGCAATAAGGAAGAATAAGTCCAATGTAAGAAGACCTAATAGAAGCTTCCGCTTCTAGAAGGATCTTCCTCTAGATGGTTCTTTTGATAGACATATTTAGTATAAATAGGAGTCGAGGGTATGAGAAATTTTGTCTTGGATATTATTGTAATAGAGCTCTGCTCGACTGAAGGTTGCCCCCTCGGAGAGACAAGTGAACATTGCTCTTAGTAATCAAAGTTCTCTTTCTGGTGTTATTCTGATATCATTTTGGTATTATTGTGGTGTTGTTCTGGTTATATTGTTGTTCATCTACCATTTCTAGCATTTTATTTCTGTTCTGCATACTTTTTATATCTGGAATATTACAAGTAGTATCAGAGCACTTTCCTTGACAAAAAATTGTGGGTTAATTTTTTTTCAGGGTAGAGATGTATTTCAACGTCTTTAAGCTATAGAGATCTATCGTTACACGCATAAATCTGCGATCAGGGATCCATACATGTAGGAAATACAAGTGGTATTTTAGCGCACATCTATTGGCCACCCTTGTAACCCTTATTGGTACCCCTTCGAGTGGTAGCGCATCAGACAACACCTGTATACGGATCGACCTAGATTTCCTGAAGCCCTCTTTAGATAAATTGATCGGTCGCCTGACTGTTATAGTTCCACCAAGAACACCACTCGGGAAGATATTCTTTAGTACCTCGGTAGTTGAGTAGTACGGCTAAGGGTACGGTCTAGCCTCCTTAGTTGGTTCCCTGAGATATTGGGTCGAGTACTACTATTGGACCCCGCACATATATCAGAGAGCTATCACAGGGAAAACCCTTGTCTGTAAAACCCTTGAATACCTAAGCTTTGTGGACGGAAACAAAAAAACAACAAAGACAAGATCTATTGCCGTGCAACTGTGTCTCCTGCATTCAAGTTGCCAAATCACTACACATTTCTTACTGATTAAGCATTTGGGAATTTCATCACTGCAGTATTCTTCAGATCAGAGTATAACTCCATCATTTGGGAATTTCATCACTACAATATTCTTCAAATCTGGGAATTTCATCACTGGATTTTGTTGCACCATTATTTGAGACCTATTCCATTGGATTTCTCTCTTCTCCCTTATCACATTCATACCTATCATTTTTCAGCAAATGTTTTGACCCCACCCACTTCCCTCGTCATCATGGCCCATACCCATAGCTAAGACTTGGAAGCTCGCTTCAATACCTTACAATCTAATTTCACAGAGACCCAACAAGAAGTGAGACAACTCAGTGCCAGTATTGCCACCATCAATAAAAGCATGCATTCATCCATCTTCGCCTCAATCGAGGAACTCAAACAAGACCTCAAACAAGACATTACTACCCGACTTGAATATGTCACTACGATGATTTGCACCAAGCTGCATATCACTGCAGATCCTCCCTTATCTGACCCACCTTTGCATACCGAAGCTGAAACTTCCTTTCATTCCCATAATTTTCTACCCCATCACTTTCAGTGTGACCTATGCCTTCCACATGTGTATGTAACCAAATTTGATGGCTTGGATCCCACGGACTAGGTAGCTCAAATGAAACATTATTTCTCTTTGTACGACATTACAGATGATTTCGCCAAACTATGGTATGGTGTTCTCCATCTAGATCAAGAACATTGGCAATGGTGGCAATGGAGAAAAAATGTCCGCCAAGGGTATATTGCTTGGACACACTTTGTGGCCGAGCTTTATGAATGCTTTGACATTCACACCAACCATTTAGGCCATTTGACAAAGTTGAAACAATTTGGCACAATGGAAGACTTTATAGCTTCTTTTAGGCGACTGGATTTTTGTACAGAGGGCATGTCTGATGTTTTTTTCTAAGAATGTTTTATCAATGGCCTCACGGATGAGATTCGTGCCGATGTCCTTAATCCATAATCGAATCCAGAAGCCTGACAGGGCTTAAAAATGCTCAAAAATGAAAGTGCTCAGAATCTGACGAAACTAGCGCCATTGCGTTCGGCTCGTCTTCTTGATTCTGTCCATATATTTACTTCATCAAACGGGCTCCGTATGCGAAAGATATCACTTTTTGTCCGAAAACCCAAACAGGAAAAAAAGGGGGATGACTGTACAGTCCGTACAGTCTGTATAGTGCCACATGGCATGTTGACTGTACAGGTCATACTGCCGTACAAATGACGTGGCAACCCCTGGAGACGACACATGGTAGTTCTTGGAGACGACACGTGGCAGGCTGATATGGCATACGGGCAGACAGCTGGACCAATCTATGGGTGACACGTGTCACCACTGCAAGGGTGACACGTGAAAGGGTGACACGTGGCACGAGATGACATCAGCAACTGACAGGGCAGTGACTGGGTAGGTTATGTGGCGTACAACATTTGACGCGTGGAAGACATGTGGGGCATCCAACGATTGACACTTGGCAATTTGCGGTTGGTTGTTGACGTGCCACGTGGCCTAGTCATGGGCTGCCACGTGGCACCCTGTGGTTGGTTCATGGTTTTGGTAAAATGTATATGGGTTCACCGGGGTCGAACACGCGACCTATCCTCCGGGCAACGGACTGGTAGGACCGAGCTAAGCACCCGGCCCACAGGTGGTTCTTATTATATATACGAAAAACATTGTATTTATGTTTGTTAAATGGATAGGTCGGCAGCGGAAAGGGCTAGGGCTTAGCCCCAACCCATAGTTTAACAAACATTACTCCATATGGCCACGAGCGCGGACGAGCAGGTGCAATGGATAGGGTCCAACCCCCGGATCCTGGGCGGATCCCACAGGACCGGGGCTATAGCCACTAAAAGGGCGCGGGGCTTATGACACCAACCTGTGGACCTATGCCAATGCACCATAGGACCCAGGAGCCAGCAGAGAGAGGGCCAACGCATGGGCACATGGCCACATGGAGGCGCCCAAGTGACCGGGGGCGCGCATATTGGGGGTTGTGCCCTAATTTTATACAATTTTGGGTTTTTGTTATAATGTTTGGATTTTTATTAATATTTTTCCTAATATTAATGGATTTTCTCCATTTTTGGGAGATATTGGGCATTTTTGGAGCCCAAATTTTGGGAGGAAGTTGGGGATGGATAACCAACTTCATATCTATATAAACCTGGTCTGTTTGAGTCCATGGAGGACAGTCAATGACAGAAAATGAAGAGTTATGATGAAGGGAAGCCAAGCCAAAGCCATTTTTATGCAGGGAAGCTATTGAGGAGTAGACGCTTGCAGGCCATTTCTGGGAGCTCCGAACGTCCGTTTTGCGTGCCATTTTCTTTACAGGGTTCTAGAGATTTGGATGAACATGACCAGATCAGTCTTGTAGCCAATTGGCACTACTGTGATGTATTTTTGAGCTTTTGAACAGAAATAAAGAAGCCTCCCCCACATAGACAAAGGCCCAGAGACGTAGGCAAAGTTGTGCCGAACTCCATTATCAATTATCGTGTTATGGTTTGCTATCTATTATTTCATTTCAGATCTGCATATGTGTATATGGCTGTCATAATTCCTCTCTTTTCCTCATTCTTTCATTAAGCTTCTCAATTGGATAATTAACGCATGCAAAATTAAAAATCAACCATAGTCATTAAAAGATCCTACGGATCAGTCCTCATGGCTCAACCTCATATTTGGGTGGAGGATACTAAAAGAGCTAAGGAAGCATAATAGTTTGTCTCTTCTCAAAACAGGAAACCCTCATTTATTCCTTGCACTAAACCAGTAAATCCCACTCCTCCCTCTACTCCACTAAAGATCCAAAAATTGACCAGGGTCGAAATGGCTGAACGCCAACTCAAAGGCCTTTGTTATAACTGTGATGACAAATATTTTTGGGGCACAAGTGTAAGGAACAAAATATTTTTATGGCCATCTCGGAGGATGTTTCAGGAGAGGATGTTGAAGCTCCCTTTATGTATGTGTCACCTGAACCCACAAACATAGCCCCTCCCTCAGACCCTCCCAAAGTAGAACTGGTCATTTCCATAAATGTTCTCACTAGCTTCTCTTCTCCCCAAACCCTCAAGCTAATTGGTTACATCAAGCATAGGAAGGTCATCATTATTGTTGATAGTGGAAGAACCCATAATTTTATTCATCGCTGCATTGCCCAAGAAACTAATTGCTATATCCATGCAGTCAATAATTTCAAAATCATGATTGTCAATGGCAGCTCCATGAAATGTGGAGGGCGTTGTGAAAATGTGCATCTCCAAATTGGTGACTACCACTTGAAATCTCATATGTTTGTTATTGACATGGGCGGTTTTGACATTGTGTTGGGTGCAGACTGGCTAAGGACTTTGGGTCCCATTCTCATGGATTATAAGGAATTAACCATGCAATTTGACTAGGAGGGCCAACAATATAAGTTTCAAGGAATCACCGCTAGTTTCCCTGAGATCATTAGTTCCCATCACATGGTAAAGCTGCTCAAAAAAGGTCATTCTAGCGTTATTTCCCAACTCCATGCCATACAAGCAACTGAGACACCCTCTGTGTCACAGGACGTCAAATCCATCCTCTCTAAACATCAAGTGGTTTTTTCCACTCCTAAGGGTCTCCCTCCTTCCCATGGTGTTCATGATCATTCCATTCCCCTTTTCCCAGGAATCCTTCCTCCCAATATATGTCCCTATCGTCACCCCTTTTCCCAAAAAAATGAAATTGAGAAAATGGTTCAAGAACTGCTCAATGCAGGTGTTATCCGCCCTAGTACGAGCCCCTACTCTTCCCATGTGGTCATGGTCCTTAATAAATAAGGGTATTGGCGCATGTGTCTTGACTTCTTCACCCTCAACAAACTCACCATTAAAGGGAAATTTCCCATTCCTGTCATTGATGACCTCTTGGATGAAATGAGTAGCGCCCAGTTCTTTACTAAACTTGATCCTTGTTCTGGCTACCACCAGATCCGTATGAAAGAGGCACACATTCCTAAGACTACCTTTAGAAATCATGAGGGCCACTATGAGTTTTTTGGTCATTTTATTTGGCTTGTGTAATACTCCTTCCAGTTTCCAAAGCCTCATGAATCATGTCTTTTGTCCTTTTCTTCGCCATTTTTTCTTAGTTTTCTTTGATAATATCCTCATCTATAGAAAAACATGGACATACCATATTTCTTGTGTGGATTGAGTTCTCCATCTACTCTCTTAGCACCAACTTTTCATGAAACAATCTAAATGTTCTTTTGGCGCCTCGAAAGTCGAGTACTTGGGTCATCTCGTTGGCAAGGAGAACATCAGAGTGGATCCTAAAAATATTGAAGATATGAAAGTCTGGCCTCACCGAAAGACTCTCAAAATCTTGCATGGATTTCTAGGCTTAACAGGTTATTATCGCAAGTTTGTTAAGAATTATGGAAAGATTGTGACACCTCTCACTGCACTCCTTAAAAAAAATCTTTCACTTGGACTCGAGCAGCTGCTCGAGATTTTCAAACCTTGAAGATGGCCATGTGCACCACTCCAGTCCTATCCCTTCCTGATTTCACAAAGACCTTTTTCCTAGAATGTGATGCTCCAGAGAAAGGAATTGGCAATGTCCTTATGCAAGAGGGTCGGTATTTGGAATTTACCAGCAAACAATTGTCTGAGAGAAATTTGGGCAAATCAATCTATGAAAAGGAAATGTTGGCTATTTTGCATGCTCTTGATCTTTGGTTCCCTTATCTATTGGGGCCACGCTTCTAAATTAAGACATATCATCAAAGCCTCAATTATTTTTTGGAACAACGCATTTCCTCCCCAGAGAAACAAAAATGGGTGACTAAGCTCTTTGGATATGATTATGAGATCATTTACAAGAAAGGAAAAGACAATGTGGTTGCTGGTGCACTTTCCTGAAAATATGAAGATGAAGGGTCCCTTTTTTCTTTCTCCTTCATTGTACCAGATTGGCTCCATGCTGTTCTCCAAGAATGACTACAAGATTCCAAAAGTTTGCATCTGATACAACAATTGCAGTCCAATTCTCTAGTTCCACCAAGGTACTCTTGGCTCCATGATGAGCTTTGATATAAAGTTCATTGGTATTTAAGTAAACATTCAAAAATTAGAACCACGGTACCTTATGAGCTTCATGCTACACCCACAGGTGGGCACTCCAGGTTTATCGAAACCTATGATAGGGTCAAATGTTCCTTTTTCTAGGATGGTAGGAAACATGACATTTGTAATTTTGTGGATGAATGTGATGTGTGTCAACGCAACAAGGGAGAAACAATCAAATCTCTTGTCACACTGCAACCACTTCCAATTCCACATGTTATTTGGAGGGATATCTCTATGGATTTTATTATAGGCTTACCTAAATTAGGAAATAAATCAGTCATCATGGTGGTAGTTGATCATCTTTCCAAGTATTCTCATTTATGTTCTCTTCAACACCCATTTACATCATCCATTGTGGCTTAACTTTTCATGGATCAGGTCTTCAAGCTTCATGTCATGTCACATTGGTCTTCAAGCTTCATGGCATGTCACATTCTATTGTTTCTGATCGCGACCCAACTTTCACCAACAATTTTTGGCAAGAATTGTTCAAGCTACAAGGAACCCAATTAAATCTTAGCACAACTTATCATCCCCATACTGATGGTCAAACCGAAGTGGTCAACAAGTGTTTGGAAACATATTTGAGGTGTTTTTCCTCAGAAAATGAAAATGAGTGGGCTCAATGGTTACCACTAGTTGAATGGTGGTACAACACTTCATACCATACAACTACCCACATGACTCCTTTTGAAGCGGTATATGGACAAAAACCACCTTCAGTTCTCTCATATTTACCAGGTGTGTCGAAGGTCTAGGCAGTTGACCAAACACTTACAGTTTGAGAGGCTATTCTCCATACCCTCAAGGAGAATTTGGTCATGGCCCAGAATCACATGAAGAAACAAGCAGATCAAGGTCTCTCTGAACATCAATTTACATAAGGGGATCAGGTGTTTCTTTGACTGAAACCTTACAAGAAAAATTCCCTCAAGGATTACCATTGTCATAAACTGGCGCCAAAATTTTATGGTCCTTATACCATTCTCAAGCGTGTGGGATAGGTGGCCTATCAGTTAGATTTTCCCAGTCATTCTAAGATCCATCCTCTTTTTCATGTTTCCTTCTTAAAGAAGGTGATTGGAACTAAGCTCCAAACTCAAACCAACCTTCCTTAGTTGGATGAAGAAGGCTCCATTTGGTTACAACCACAAGCAGTTTTGGACCAGCATGACTATCGTCTGTGTCAACGAACCATCAAGGAAGTGTTAGTCTAGTGGAAATATACAACTCCAACAAATGCCACTTGGTAACCAACTACCATTCTGCATCAATTTCCACATCTAAATCCTTGAGGACAAGGTTGTTTTTAAGGGGGAGGACATGTTAGGGACCTAACCCCTCACGTAGGTAGAATAATATATTCTGTTGTAATAAAGGTCAATATTAATAATTCCTAGCAATAAGGAATAATAAGTCCAATGTAAGAAGAACTAATAGAAGCTTCCACTTCTAGAAGGATCTTCCTCTAGATGGTTCTTTTGATAGACATATTTAGTATAAATAGGAGTCAAGGGTATGAAAACTTTTTTCTTGGATATTATTGTAATAGATCCATGCTCGACTGGAGGTTTCCCCCTCGAAGAGGCAAGTGAACATTGCTCTCAATAATCAAAGTGCTCTTTCTGGTGTTATTCTGGTATCATTTTGGTATTATTGTGGTGTTTTTATGGTTATATTGTTGTTCATCTACCATTTCTAGCATTTTATTTCTGTTCTGCATACTTTTTATATCTGGAATATTACAGACGAAACTAATAATTCTGAAAGATTTTATTTCTATCTCGGGTACGCTAGTAAACGCTATGTTTCACCCTAGGGGTAACTACTTTGTGATGCACCCCTTGATCAAGTGTTATGTTGTTGATTGCATGATCTCTCTTTCTCATATTTTCTAGACTTAGATAATTCTTTTAGTTTCTCCTTTAGATATGTGATTGTGCTAGCTCACCTATGGTATATCAAGTCTCCTCCTTGACACCTCAGATGAAATATGTACTTATGCATTCAATATGCATGATAATGGTAGTTTGGTTTAAGATGCAATACTTCATATGTTGTGCTCTACTCTTAATACATTAGTTTAACATTTAAAAATTGTTCTATAACTTCTAATCTAGTCATGAAAATGGAAAAAAATTAAGTGATATCTAATAACAACTCCATAACATTAATAATATTTATCTTTTTCCTAGTCATACAATGGAGGAAATTATTATATTTTAAATATGTTTGAGTCAAGTCATACTACTAGTGATCAAGTTGGTGTAGCATACCCATATCCCGGCCATACATAAAAAAAAATTACACCTTTTCCCTTTCACATCCATTTCCTTCATAAAAAGAACATCATTCCTTCATGTTTGATTTATCATATCTCATCTACCAAGGTATAGCTAAATAAATTCTAATTTAAAACCATAAAATGATGGAGGTGAAGAGAAAATAAAAAATTAAAATCCTAAAATAATGAATCTTGAGCTATGTCACCTCGCTATGAGGCCAATGCCCCTAGTTCCATGTTTTTCTATGAATATCTAAAAAAAAATGGACTAAACAAAAGAAAGAAAGAAAACATAAAGAAAAAATGCAAATAAACTGGTAGTAATAGATAGTGTCGAGGAAATGGAAACTCAAAGATAACTCCCTCTCAAAGACTTATGAATGAAATTATTGAAGACTCATAGCTCTTGAAATCTAGTTGGACAAAAGAGATTACATATACATCATCTCACATGACTATGAGGGTCATACATGACACTTCCCTTTCCCTTTCCCTTTCCCTTTCCACACATTATTCATCATTCCACTTACATCTAACTTAGTGATCTAGGAAATATGATTTTCCTTACTCTTTGTAATGTGTAATAGGGGATAAATACTGCCTCCTATAGTAAACTTAGGAAAATTTTAAAATTAACCTTTGTTATTTTGTTTCTAGAAAATAATACAAGATGTTAGTCATATAATGGCTTACAAAGGGGATAGACCACCACTATAAGTGGGTGCCCTGGATTGGGAGTTGTGTACATGTATATGGGGAATCATTTGTGACTAGAGATATGTGACACTATATTGATATTTGTGTTGTTTCCCTAAGATCCGTGTACCTATAATTGGCCATATCTACTGACATTGGGATCCATGCTTGAGTACGCAAGTTTCTAGAGTTAGTAATAATGCGTAAAGAAATTCTGGATCAAAACTCTATGTGGAGTTTTCTAGATGTTTCAGAAACTCCACACATAGTTTTGATCTAGAAGTTATTTACGCATCCAAGCTTGATTTGGATTGGATCATTATATTATTTTTCATCTATCGCGATGCTCCTAGGGTGGGAAAATTGAAGGAATCATCTTGTGGGGTCATTTTAACAGTAGGTCACAGTTTGGAAAATTAGGGTTTTGAAACTTTCTAGATCCATTTTGATGCATCAAAAGGATTTTTTTGGGGTAAAAATTTCCTAGCTTGGCTATGATTTTGTTCCTCTATTCTACACACAAAGACCTTTACAACGGTGCAAATATCACATCAATCAGAGCTCGTATGAAAATGTTATGCCTCCTACAACTTGACCTATCATGTTGACCACCATAGTATAAGAGGATGCCAGGTCATTCATGACTACTCATACATATGGGGCTATCCATGTGATTTCTTCCAATAATATTCTATAATGTCCAAAACCTTATCAGAATTGAGGGTTGAGGAAGTCAAAACCATAACCCTAGATGACTATCAAGCTATGTTAAATATTGGCTCGCTAGGAGGAGAAGGGGTTCCATTCTATGTCATTGTATTTTGTTCCATATAAGGGAAGAAAAATTGGGAGTCGGAAATTAGAGAGAATAAC
>ML777773.1:0-11494 GCA_009831015.1 Picea engelmannii
TCTGGAATGAGAAAGATTATTTACTAATAGAAGTAAATGTTTTGACACCAGAGTGATGAGGATTGTATTGTTGCAGAAATAGTTGAGAATTGTCGGTATTGCACTCATGAAAATGTTAAGGATAAGGTGATGAAGTGCATACAGATATGCTAGGACATGTATGAAAATGTTTTATTAATTTAAATGCTACATTACTTTCATTTTTAATTTACATGACAACTAATGTGTTTATGATCTATGTCATGTGTAGAAAGAAATAGATTGGAACTGTGGAGAATGATAGTTGCCAATAATGAACAACCTCAATCAGAGGATGACTATGAGAAGGTTCTTGTTGAAAGATTGTTTAAGGTACTTTAAAAGACCCCATGGAGCACCATTGTTTGGATAATATCAGAGGGGGTTATAACAACCAAAACTGGTAAAAAAATGTTCATGCCTATGTGGCACAAGGTATGAAGGGATTAGGTAGGAATCCCTTCTGAAATGTTTTACGGTCTTAATGTTATGTATGGAACATTGAAAGGAAGTGTATGCCTTGGATACCCAAGTAGGGTATTATTCCGGAAGGAGAACCTGAATGATAGAGGTGTGAACCTCTGGTAGTAAAGACTGATTGTAATCCTCAGAATAATTCATGAACTGATATGTCATGAATACATGGAAAAATCAAGGAATGATTGTAAAAAAAATTGCTCATAGATAGCACGCTTCATGGAATGCATTGAGGGAACACATGTTGCATAAGATGGAAGACAATGGATTTTTCAGTAAGAATGGAGGACCTTCCAATGTTTTTCTTACATTATGAAAGTGTTGAAGGAAAACTAATTTGGGTGTCCATGAGTGTTAGCACCCTAGTTATTAATGGAGGAAAAAGGATTAAAGGAATTCATGTGAAACCTTTGAGTTTCATGTGTACTGATTTGGGAATTGTGATCATTCTATAGCCAGAAGTATAGTCCTGCTGCAACAATGAATGAGAATGAATAAACCATATGGTGAAAAGCTTGGCTAAGCTCCAACGCACCATGACAAAGTATTTGTCGTAAAGTGTGGGAATCTTAAAATAAATGAAAAGGTGCATTGGATATGATTGTGGCCATGACTGTTGGCACATTCATTGAGGTCAATTGATATCTCAATTACATTCTGAAAATTTTGGTAGGCTGAAATGATACATAGGTAAGGGATGAGGTATCCTTGAATAGATGAAAATGACTTGGAATGTTAGTATGTTTGATTTTGAAAAGGTAATGTGCATGAAAACTAACAATTTGTTTGGTTGAGGAATGTTGAAATTGCACAAGGAAATGGATCTTGGATATGTCAATATTGTAAGAACATAGGGAAAACCAATTGCCTACTGAGCCAAACTGCAAGGAATGGTATTTCCTTTTTGAGAATGTGAATTTGATTGTTAGTATGCACAATTCTGGAATTGCTTGTGATAATGTTATAAAGGTGCAATAAAATGTATGTGCATGGAAACTAGAAATTTGTTTGCTTGATTGAAATTGAAAGTGCAAGAAGCAAAGGAGTCTTGAATATGGCAACATTGTAAGCCATAAGGAAGACCAATTTCCTGCTGAGCCAAACCAATATCTGTGGGTCACAAATTTACAAGAAAATTTTTAATTTAAAATTTATGATGATGTCTCATGAATTTTTATATGCCTCTGATATGGGTGAGAAAGAGTATAATCCGATCACATGAAATAGATAATGACTCAGAAGAACAAGAGTAATCTTCATCCCTATCTATGATTGATTCAGGATAAGGACAATAACCTTCATCCCTAACTTTAGCTGAGCCGAAAGGTGGTCAAGCTGTAAAAGCATGAAAAATGGCTATTGTTGAGCCATGAGAACCCCTTGGTAAGACATGACCACCTAGAATATGTTTTGTTGAGGTAACACAAGTCAGAGGAATGCCTCGGCAGATCAAGGATGAGGGACGCCTCGACTGTAAGACTCGATATAGTCTTTGTAATTCTTTCTGTGCAACAAAACATTGGCAAGCCAAGATGGATCACCCGAAGGACTGTATAGTAGATAAGGGGATGCCTGAGCCTAGGCCTGTAGGGTGAGTGATCGCAAGGAAGATGAGAACTTAATAGTTCTTGTAAAATATTGATTGGGATCATGCACACGATGGGTATCTCTTCCTATGTGAGAAAACCTTGGCAAGGCAAGATGGATCACCCGAGGGACTGTATAGCAGAGAAGGGGATGCCTGATCTTGGGCTTGGAGGGTGAGTGACCGCAAGGAAGATAATACCATAATATTTCTTGTAAACTATTGATTTGGTTCATGCACCCAATGGGTATGTCAAGGAAAAACAATGAGCCTGGATAACAAAAAACCCATGTGGATACAAATCCACAAACTGCACAGATAATTATTGTGCTAAGATTATGAAATTTTCCTAGGAATTTTTATGCAATGTTTTCGTATAAGACTATGATTAGCGTGCTTGTTGTCCAAGAATTATTGAAAGTAGGTGACCAATATTAAGGGCTTGAACAAGGACCTGAATGAGGAAGAAGGATCAAGATTTCTGAAACAAGTGAATGAAAAAGGCATGATAGGTGTTTTTGAGAAAGAACACCGAGGATGATGTTCCTTTAAGGGGGAGGGAATTGTAACACCCTATTTCCCCCAGCTTGTAATAAACCTTAAAATAGGATTACCATGCTAATTCATAAAGACAATATAAATGTATTATTTCTAAACTACCCATAACTAATTGTTGGGGGTGAAGCCTTGAAGTACGAGCCATGATATATCTACAGGAAAGAAATCAATTAATGAAGAAAGGACGGATGGTTGAATCATCAACCACCCCCAATAATGGAAACATGGTCTAGCTATAGGATGTCATGTTGAAGTACCATAGAGACCTGCAAATCTGAGCTTCCTTCTAAATGAACGAACAAGACAAGTCAGAAAACCTTCCAGAGGAGGGAAGTTAAGATACATACAGAGACACGGGAGGAGAACACAAACTCATAAGAGATATGTGATAACCCAAAAGTAAATTTCGAGAACATGGCCCAAAAAACCCGAACACGAGCTTTATGCTGAGGAAGCATCTGATAAATCTCGCAGGGTCACTATGATAGAGAGAGCTTTTCTGAGAGATGGCGTAAATTCCCTAGTGATATCATGGCTTGGCACGGGGGTGGCTAGAGTGCTAAGAATGAATTCCTATGAGCCTATGGTTGGGTGGAAAGGTGCACACCCATAGTCAGTTGGTTAGATGCAACTTGTAATAGATAAGTATTCTCATACTCTGTGAAATTAATCTATAATTATGTAATGAAATGGGGTATACTATGAAGGACCTGGGAATGTGTATGTTTTCTTAATGGTTATACTATATCACTCTATTCATGTTTAAATTGTGTATTCGAGAAAGTATCAATTGGACATGTTTCGTATTCGTAAATGCTTGCGCCCTGTGGTGGCTTAAGCTAGATCCATGAACTGTGAGTTCATCGACCTCGAGCACAGTTTCATGTATGCATGTTGACGCTCCTAGTCATTATGATTCCCTTGGAGGAGGGAATCTGTTAAATCTTAGGAGATATAGTGCACACATGCACGGGATCTCTGCGAGGTAGGTCGAGACTGAGAACCACTTAAGTTATAGAGTTGAGGAATGAGCATAAGGGGTGCGCGAAAGGATTCTTCCAAGCGTTAAGTTAAAGAGAAAGAGCACAAAGATATTAATCCCTGCATAGATAACAAAGATCAGGAAGAGTAGCGAGGATGAAGTATTGAAAGGGAAGGTTCCCTTGTTTGGAAGACGAACGAACGAAATCTATTCGGAAGAAGCCATGGTCGGTTGTGACTGTTGGATATGGGAAAGAGTGTGGGAGTTAACCCTTGGAGTCATTTGGACTTCGCGAGCTCGATGAAATGAGCGAGTTCATCGTAAGGGAGATAGAATCCTTGAAGTCCTGAAGTCCTGAAGTTAACTCTGAACCTTAGATCTGAGGATGCCCGGGAACCGTCCCAACCATTAGATCTAGGAGGTAGATGATAGTCAACTTACCAGAACTACCCATGACTTAAGAGTATGACAGTAGATATGGATGAGAGTCATTTATTGGGAGGAGAGGCCATCTCGGTCATTAGATCGACTCAAATAATCATTGGAGTTACCGAATCAAACACAAGCCGCTTGATTGAATCGACGGTTGGGAATCATTGCAAAGTGCGAAGGTGAATTTAGCGGACCTGTTAGTTCACAGCACACAATAAACCCACATCATTGATATAGTTGGGGATGGAAGCTCAATGATGAGGATCAGACCAGAGTCGAGCGAGAGCTTTCCAAATTTAGGAGGTTGAGCTCTTTGATAAATAGCATGCATGTTGGGGCCCCGTAATTACTGTGAACCGTTGATCGACGGACACCTCGGTTGTGGTCGGATCATCGTTGTCCGGCCTTGAACATTTGTGAGAGGGATGAATGTGAGGCTCTTAGGAAATTATTGGAGTGACAGAGTCCTTCGGTATCTTTGTTCTGAGAAAATCGAAAATCTTAGAAGCCATAATGTTTTCAAGAGCAAAGGTGAGACCGAATATTGTTGGGCTCACAGGAAGAACGAATGTTGAGGCCTTGAACATCTACAAAACTCTTCCAAGTTGGGAGAAGCCTGGATCGTTAGATCAACGTCCAGGGAATCAGAGGAGAAGTGCTGAGAAGGGAACAAATCCTAACTGTAGGATTTGAGTGCAAGGGGATGATAGTCATCCAATCTAAGGTAAAGTGTGCAAGTTTTAACCTTTGTATGCACAATAGGGTTGACTGGCCAAAGTCTCGAAGTCCCGAAGTGAAGTGGGGTCGTTCATCACCAAGAGGGACAGGTGGTGCAAGATCCACAACCCTTGAGTGAGAGATTATGTACAAGGAGATTTTGAAATTGCCGAAGTAAATCCTGATCATTGGTCGACAGGGGAGGTACATGTCAACAGATCCGAGGCTCCAGGAAGAATCACTTCGAAGGTTTCAATTGAGAGTTGAAACTCTTGAAACCCAAAGTCTGGTGAATTTGGATCATCAGATCCAGAGAGATGCATGGTGACATATCACAAGCTTTGGAAGGGAGAAAAGGTTCAGAGTTAAGATTTCCAAACCCTAGAAATCCGAAGTGAATTTCAGTCATCCGATTAAGAGGGACACACAGCAAAAATCTGCACACTTTGAAGGAAGGAGAAGGTTGAGGTTTGCGAACTCCAAAGACCCGAAGTAAATATCAACTGTTGGATCCATAGGATAGGTGGAGAAAGTCTATGGACTCTGGGTGAATTCACTTCGGAAGAAACGAGAGCATAGAAGCTTGAAACTTCCTAATCTTGAAGAGATGAAGAGTCGAAGGGCCGAAGTGGATCCTTTCCGTTGTCCGATAGGAGACACATGTCAATAGATCATAGTTTTGGGAAAAACACTTCGAGAGTTCCAGTGGGGAGTTGAAACTCTGAAATACTGAAGAGCCGAAGAACCGAGGAGAATTTGGATCGTCAAATCTAGAGGGTACATGGTGAAATATCGTGAACTCCGGGAGAAAACGAAGGAGTAAAATTTGAAATTTCCGAACCCTGAATAGCTGAAGTAGCTGGGAGTCATCAATATGCTAGAGGACACATGTCATCATATCACAAACTGCGGATAAAATGATCCAGGAGAAGAAGAGTGTGGAAAAATTAGGATTTGAAATCACCTAAGGCCGAAGTCCCAAAGCGAACAACAATCATTGATTTGGAGAGGAAAGGTGTTAGAAGAGCCGACACTCTGGAAGGATTCACTCCATAGATTTGTGTTTGTGGAGAGAGGATATAGACCGTTGATCAGAGTATACACGTCGGGTTTGATATACAACTCCAGGTATGAAGCACTCCAGGAGAAAGGGGTGAATGAAGGACTAATAAATCCCGAAGGCCGGAGAGCCGAAACTCATCAAAACTATCCATTTGTTGAGGACATGTGTTAGCATATCTTCCACTCCATAAGATAGCTACTGACAGAGGAAGCAAATGTTGAGAGTTGAAAATCCAGAAACTCGAATCACAAAATAAATCACAGTCGTTGATTTTGAAGGCTTAGATCTGATTAGTAGATTCGGAAAGGATAGATCTGAGTTGTCAATTCAGAATCACCATCAAGGTTGTGAGATCGACGGTCCCATATCATTGTGGGGATCGAAGGTGTGAGAACTTTAAAAATTTGAGGGTGGGCCGCAATCTAGACCACGGTTTTGGAGAAAGGACATGTGGAGGCTCAAGGTGAATTGGGGGGAGAAAAGTATTTTTGTTTCAAACCACCCTTGGGTGCACCCTCAATCACGTGGTTATGTAAGTCCATCACCGAGGTCATATAAAGGAAGGGGATTATAAAAAAAGGAGCTAGTGCCCAGACTCTGAGATTTCGTAGGCGCGAAGGGGAAGGTCACGAGAACCATTCGACCTGCACCCGGAAGTCGAAGGGGTCTGTGTTTAATTACAGAGTGAGACCATCAAGATCGCAGAGAGTCATTTGGATTCATAATGGTAGATCCTTTACTGAGATGTTGGACTGGTTCCTTGAATTTCCAAATTAGAAACCATGAACTGAGAATCTTTCCTTTAAGAAAAGAGAAACTTTTTGTGCCCTGTCATGGGTGTGTTACAGTTTACAAGACTAAACTAAATTAAAAGGGGAAAATTGAAAAACAAAAAGCAAGACTTGTTGCCAAAGGATTCTCACAGCAACATGCATTGATTTTGGTGAAACCTTTTCTCCAATAGAAAGTTTGGACACTGTAAGGACCCTCTTAGCCATAAAAGCTCGAAACAAATGGAAAGTATACCATATGGATGTCAAGTCAGCCTTCTTGAATGGTGTCTTAGAAGAAGATGTATATGTGGATCAACCACCTGGATTTGAATTCAAAGAGAAGCCAACCAAAGTGTATGTGTTGAAAAAATCATTGCATGGACTAAAGCAACATCCAAGAGATTGGTACAATAGAATTGATACCTACCTAATCAAGAGTGGTTTTAGCAAAAGAAAAAATGAGACAAATCTATACACCAAAATAGATCAACAAGGTAAAATCTTGATTGTCTGTCTATATGTTGATGGCATGATATATACTGGAAATCATGAGTTAGCCAGCTTTAAACATGCCATGCAATCTGAGTTTGAGATGACAGATATTGGCATAATGAAATTTTTTTGGGGATTGAGGTTGACCAATCAACGAATGGGATTTTTTTCTATCAACAAAACTATGCAACATACATAATCAAAAGATTATGCATGGAAGAATGCAATCCAACAGAAACTCCTATACCCCTAGGCACAAAACTGAGAAAGAAAGATGAAGGCCCTAGATTGGATTCTACTTTGTACAAAATTTTAGTAGGTAGCATGTTGTATCTTACAACAACTAGGCCTGATATGATGTATGCAACCAACTTTGTTTCTAGGTTCATGGAATATCCCAAAGATTCTCAATGGAAATGGCCAAAAGGATTATGAGATATGTTGTTGGCACTCTCAATTTTGGTTTATGGTATGCTCAGTCTAAAGATAATGATCTTTATGGTTACACTGATAGTGATTTTGCAGGGAGCCTAGATGAACGAAAAAACACATCAAGGTATTCTTTTCACCTAGGCACGAATCATATTTATTAGGCATCGAAGAAGCAACACATTATCTCAATATCTTGTGCAGAGGAAAAGTATGTTTATGCTACCTCAACTTCATGTTAAGCTATGTGGCTATGAAGACTATTGAATGACATGTTGCATATCGAAAAGGATCCAACTCCTATCTTTTGTGACAATACTTCAGCAATTGATTTATAAAAAAACCATGTTTTTAATAAGAAAATAAAGCACATTGATACTCTCTATCACTTCATACGCGAGATAGTCAATAATGGTAAAATCACTCTTCAATTGTGTGGCTCATCAGATCATCTAGTAGACATCTTTACAAAGCCATTGGGAAAAACCATTTTTTATTTTCAAATGAAACACTTGGGCATTATTCGTGATGTTGCTTGTAAATGTTGAGTTTAAGAGGGAGTGTTAGTTGTAAACTCAACAACGTGTGACTGTACACTGCCAGTTGTTCCGGCTAGGTGTACCAGTCGTTAGGATTTCTTGTCAAGTTCTTGATTTTCTTTTTTTGTTGGAGCTTATTTAGCTCGACCTTTGTCCCTTAATAAAATGCACTCTACACATTCCTTTTATTTATGTCATATGGTATTTTTTTGTGCAGGTTCTTGTTTGTCCACGTAGGTTATTGCTTTTCTACAGAGGTTATTTCTTGTTCATGCAATCTTTTGTTTGTCTGTGTAGTCTATTACTCAGGTCACGTAGTGTATTTTTTTCTCGAAAAGAAGGGGTCAAAAGGGTCACTGGAGCACTAAGGAGGATTTGATTCTATTGGAATACATTCGAAAATGTGGTGATGGTGGATGGAGTAAAGTTCCTAAAAACGCAGGTCAATCTCAACAAATTTGTTATACTAGTATATTAATGCAGACATCAATAGTATTGAATGGAAAAATAAGTTGAATTTGTTTTGCATGGATTAAGTGGTGTGGAAAGTCTATATTACATTGGGTGAACTATGTTCGTCTCGATATTAGATGGGGAAACATTTACCCCAATGAGGAGGAGTTCATTTGTCAATTGGTATGTGAATAATAACTTAACATGATTTATTCATGCAGTAAAATCTATTGATTCCCATCTCACGGTCTAGAAAACCTTTAAGAAATGGGGAATTGTGACCATTCATACATGTAGTCGCTAATAGAAGGATGACTTCCTGGAAAGATAGGAAATGAAATCAAGAACTATTGGAACACTCATATGAAAAATAAGTTGTTGAAGCACGAATCACAACCAAAGATGATGTCAAAATATTATTCTCGCATACAAAATCACGTGTTCAAAACAACCCCCCATCAGAATAACTGGAACAACACATTGAAATGGAAACTGCAAACTATTGCAGTGACCCTTTGTTAGCTCGATCTATTAGCTCTAACTCTTATGCTACCTCTCCATGTAACAACCCTAATTAATTATTTAATTATTATGAATGATAAATATTATTTTAATGAATTATTAAAATAGATTTTATGGAGACTTTATTATAATATAATTATTATTGGTAGTTGAACTAATTTATGGGAGGTATAAAGTGGTTGACGGATTAATGAGGGGAAGGCGTTTGGACAGAGGATGGGGAGAAGGATGATAAGGGGGAAGAGAGGATTTGGTAGGGGGATCTCTTTTTGGTTCAATGATATTTTTGGTTTATGGGAAGGTGAGAAATTTGTAGAGGGAGAAGGAGAAGGGAGGAAACAGTTTGGGCTGCATCAGTTTTTCTTACAGCTTTCTTGAGGAATATCATAGGGGTATGTGTTGTTGGGAATTTTGGGCTCGACAACTAGGAAACTGTAAGGAATCCTGGAGCTAGGGAGCCAGAGAGGTTGTTCCTAGTTGGCTGAGAGGTTAATAATCAGTTTTGTGCAGGACAACATCATCAACATCATTATCAGCTTCAGGTTCAACATTAGATTGAGGTAAATACATTTCATTATCATTATGTTCATTATTATACTATTGTTCATTATGTTCATTATTATATTGTTGTTCATTATGTTTGTTATGCTGTTGTTCATCATTATACTATTAAAACTGTCAATTATTATGCTGGAACAATAAATAAAGAAGTAAATAAGATAGAGTTTGTATATTTATATTTGTTTTTATGAGACTCTGTATGCATAGGCCTTACACATGGTATATAAGCAAAGTTTCAAAACTTGGACCATGGCCTACTCACCTACCCATCTGTAAGAATGAAGGTTTAGGAATGTTGTTCCAGCAATAACCCAGAAATTTAAACAACCCTTAAATAATTATATTGAAACCCTTTACAACCAATTAGAAATGCAACCTTGAAACCCTCTAACCACAACTAGTAAATAACCAGAAATAACCATAACATGTTTATGAACATTTCATGAACTTGTACATGAACTTGTTCACATGTACAAGTGAAAACTTTGAAAGGGATATATAAACATAAATAATTGGATATATAAATAATCTATATATGGAAAATATATAGGAGTAATATATATATATACAAATCTAGGCCCGAGGGCCAAGTTCAAGCTCCAAGCTCCAGCTCCACCCAACCTGCAAGCCAAGCACAAAAACAACAAATTTTAACACTTTTTATGAATAAACATATATATATGTGTGTGTGTGTGTGTGTGTGTGTGTGTGTGTGTGTGTGTGTGTATGTGTGTGTAAAAAAGGGTATATAGAAAACTAAGCATCAGGTGTAGATACTAACAATAGCCGCCACTCTCCAGTTGGCATGTCATAGTATCAGTGTAGCTTATGGGGACATAGGGACTTCTCCTCTTTATGTATATTCCAACACTTTTGCAGATGAGATCATCCATCATAAGGATGATATCGTTAGTGCTTTCTCACTCATCATTTACGCTCACTCTGTTGCCACTTTGAATATATGTTTTGAATGTACTGTGGGCCAATGAAAATGGAGATGGTGGTATGTTTCATCCGTATTACGTGATATGTCGCCATGCCAAGGTGAGCCTCATCCCCAATCATCAGGCAGAGGATGGGGAGCTTTCAACATATAATCTTTCCACACCCGACAAACAACTAAAAATATCTTTGAAGATAAAGGAAGCTCTGGAACAAAGAAATCTTGGCTAGATAGCTTTGTTCCAGAACACTTAAGTCTGTATCATGTCCAACCCTCCATCTTTAGCCTTCCTAAAGAGATATGGCCACATATCAACTATACTCCTTGGGTATTTAATGGATCTAGAAATGAGAATTTTGCATTCCACATTAATCACAAGAGCCTTATGGTCATATGTGACACCACATTCCACCCCATCGATAGCTAACATCACGCTCAAAACTAGAAATGCAAACCATCTAGTGCGCCCCATTGCTTCAGTTCACATTGCACATAGAGGAAGCCCAATGTGAAGCTCCTCTATCTACTTATTCCACCACAACTCTGGCAATGAAGAAAATGGAGGGATACAAAATATCAGTGCTCAGGGGAACCTCCATGGTCATTGGAGATGTTATCTTGACTCTGTCTATCTCAGTCATACCAGCGGTGGAAGGGATACAAAATATCAATGCGTCAATAAACCAAGAATCATTACAGTCAATATGTAAATAATGTAAATGCATTAAGTAAATATGTAAATAATTTAAATATCAAAAGGATTCCACAAGCCAACACATTAGCCACCAAAGCCAAGCGCAAGCGCCAAGACACAAAGAATCAGTGCACAAGCACCCACACTAAGCCATGATCTCCCTTATGAAATCCCATCTCCAAGTCAGCGCTTCGTCCGTCCACAGTTGGCCCATAGTCCGTAGTCTGGGCTTAGTCCAGGCTTAGTCCGTCCATAG